>BQNB010021923.1:16425-30784 GCA_026074375.1 Tanacetum coccineum | reverse complement strand
TTTTTTTAGAGTGCATGTTTGTAGGTACAGCGTCCATGTTTGTATATTTGAACCTTTGATACCTCTCCATTGTTTCTAAATATCAATATGATGTATGTTGTTTACTTTTTTGTAACCTGTAGTCATACATGAGTACCATATGCAAGTTTCGCTTTACCCTAATACTAATAACAACATCTGTTTGTTTTTTTTCAGAGTGATGGCGACAACCAGCAAAACTAACAGTACCCATGAAGAGAAAGGCAAAATGATTATGACAGAACCTGAAATCACAGCCATTGCAGACTTAGGATTCACACATTGCAACAAAACAATCGAAGCAGTGGTGTATCGTAAATGGACTTCCAGACACGTCTACACCCGCCAGCCGATAAAGTTTTGTTGTATCCTAATCGATAAACAGGTATGTACACAACTAACTTATTACTAATGTATTTTACCTTTGACAAACGACCAAACTAACTACTATCAAATATATATATAACAAGGTACTCCTATTCAGGCAAACATGGATGTAAAAGACGCTGAGTACTTCAACCAATTACTCCCGCTACTCAGAGCTTATAAGATTTTGGGTTTCAGTTGCGAACAAACAGGTTTATGGGAACGAAAACTAGACAACCCCACTTCTCTTATCTTTGGAAAATTCATAAACCTAGAAGAAATACCAAGTCACGATTTCCCTGAGTATTATTTCAACTTTGCTAATGAGCTTCTAGCAAGAGCCGACGTAAGAAACGCCATACTTACAGGTACACACATAATAACACTTCAGAACCTATTAGTTCATTCATTCACGGGTCTACTATTATGAAAACAGATTACGTTGGGCGTATACAAGCTGTCAGCAGAATCTACACATCAGGAGACCCAACAACAAATCGTACCCGTCGAAGGATTGTAGACATCCAAAACCTAATGTATTCTATCCTTTAAAGGAGCCATGTGCTATATCACGTATTTGTGTGCGTTTGGGTGCTGAACTTGGGGGACTGAAACGGGTGTGTTTGGGGGTTTGAAGTAGGGGTTAAAATGGTTCCCGTGCCTACAGAGGTAATCATCAAATTTGTCGATTAATTTCATATACGATGATTTTGCTGTGGGTGTGCGTTAAATTAAGAGGGTGTTTGGAGCTGCTTTGTTGCGGGTGAAGTTGCTTTCCGAGTAATCCCAATGTCGTTGTTCTAGTTTTAAATAAGTAAATTAGCACTTGAACATTAAATTTTGCAAATGCTTGCTTCAGTGATAGCTGATCCAGGTGGAGCGTGAAATTTTTGATTTCAAGTGTCGGGCGCATACCTCTCCATTATGCGGCGTACGGTGTAAATCAACAGTGTTGTTAGGTATGTTTATTCTTTTTTGAAATATAGTAGTAAATTCAGTTTCATGTAACATTCTGGGCTGATGTATTATTGTATGTCTGCATATGCTTTAGATTCTGATAGCACGGGGTGGACAGTCTAGCAACTGAAAATGCAAAAGGGTATATGTTTTCATCTACTACAGCTTGCCAGAAAAACCTCCCTATCAATAATTCCTTGCTATCCATTGACACAAGTTGGAGGGAATCAAATTAGTAATCTAACCCCTTAGACCCTTTTGCATTTTGCATCTACAATCGTTTTTGTGATACTAATATTGTTGGTGTAAATCAACAAGTACTTCTGCACAAACCTGAAGCTTTATCTTTCGCACCGGTGGATCAGCAAGATGAGGGAAGAGACAAACAGTCAACGGTTTGAAATGGTAGACATGCGAAGATGAGGAAGCTTCTAACTCATGTGACGTTACGTGAACAGCAGTCTCACCATTGCATGCCATATTTTATCAACATTTTAAGAGGAAGGTAATGATACAGCCGGACGGCTTGCGTTGATGCAGTCGATTAGTGGTACCCCTTTTGTTGAGCGACGCTAGATAAATTTTTGATAGAAATTTGTAGCAAGTAATAAGCTTATTCGGTTTAGCATTTTATTGTATCAGTTTAGCATTCTATTGCATCATTTTAATGTATCAATTTAGAAGAGTTATCGAATCCGTCAACCCAAAACGACAGCCCGCTAATTGTCCCGCAGTGGAGCGCGGGTAAATCTCCTCGTTGAGAACATTTCACAGGGTTTAGATTTACATGCTTTCGGCATTTTCAATTCTTCCGGGATTTTCATGTAAATGTCACTATCAAGTGATCCATACAAGTAAGCTGTGACAACATCCATAAGGCGCATTTGGAGCCTTTCAACATTTGCAAGACTGATTAGAAATCTGAGAGTTGTGAGTAGTTGTTATAGCCTACCGGCTTCACCTTATTTGGGGTTAATTTCCCAGGGCCAAATACTTAACGTTTTTCAAGTGAATCTAGTTCAGCTTGTAGGCATCTTGCCATTTTTACCAATCATTTCTTTGTCGACATTCTCTAATAGATTTTGGCACAGTAACTTCACTATTTATTATCACTTGCTATAGCATATGCAAAAATTTCATCAACACGTGTTTCATTTCGATTCCATGTTGTACCATTTTGTACGAAGTTTATTGAGATCTCATATTCACTGGGTATATGGACATCTTCAAGAGATTTATCCACATATTTTGTGTTATTATTAATCTCATTTGGGATTTTATTGATAACAACTTCTTGGACTTTCCCAGTTGTATTATGCTCTTTCCTTTTTTGTGGATTTGTATCTTTTGAACCCATTGGTTTTCCATGCATTCTGCGTACATTTGATTCATCTGGAGTTTCAGGAATATCAATTCGAGAAGGTGCATTTAAAGCTGGAACATATTTTACTTAGTAATTCTTTTTGTATCATGCATCAGCCAATTCATTTGCTATTCGTTGCAAGTGAATGATCTTTTGAACCTCCAATTCACATTGACCACTCCGAGGGCCAAGAAAAGATATTTGTGATGCATTCCAAGTTACATCTTGCTTGTCAACTTTTTATTTTCTCCTGATAAGATTGGGAACATTGTTTCATTAAATTGGCAATCAGCAAAAGTGCTGTAAAAACATCTCCAGTTAATGGTTTCAAGTATTTGATGATTGATGGAGAATTAAAACCAATGTAAATGCCCAATCTTCTTTGAGGTCTCATCTTTGTACGTTGTGGTGGTGATATTGGGACATAGACACCACAACCAAAGACTTTTAGATGAGACAAACTTGGTTCTCTTCCAGAACCAGTTGGAGTGGAGAATACTTATGCGATGCACTTAGTCTTAATTTAATAAGAGCAACATGTAAGATAGCATGTCCCCATGCAGAAGATGGAATTTTTGATTTCATAAGTAATGGTCTAGCAATTAGTTGTAATCTTTTTATTAAAGATTCAGCTAGACCGTTTTGTGTATGCATATGTGCTACAGGATGCTCAACCGTAATCCCAATTGACATACATAAATCATTAAATGATTGAGATGTAAATTCTCCTACATTATCAAGCCTAATCTTCTTGATTTGATAATCTGGGAAATGTGCTCTTAATTGAATTATTTGGGCTAATAGCCTTGCAAAAGCAACATTTCTTGATGCTAATAGACAGATATGGGACCATCAGAATTATAGTATCTAAATGGTTCACATGGAGGAGTAATTGGCCCACAAATGTCTTTTTGAATTCTTTCTAGAAACAAGGGAGATTCATTTTCAAGTTTATTGATTGAGGGCTTGGTTATCATTTTTTCAAAAGAGCACGCTCCACATGATAAAAATTTTGATAATAGGAACTTGAGGTCCTTTAGTGGATGCCCATTTGAGCTCTCAATTATTCTCCTCATCATTATATCACCCGGATGACCCAATCGATCATGCCAAAGGGTAAATATTTTATTATCTATACCCTTTCGGGTATAAATCATATTTAGTTATGTCTGATTTATATATGTAAAATACAATCCAGAAGACAAACCTTTCATTCTTTCCATTATGGACTTTTTTCCATTATTAATGGATGTAATTTGGAGATACTCAATATTATTTTCAGTCATGGTTTCAAGATGATAACCATTGCGTCTTATATCTTTAAAACTTAGTAGGTTTCTCCTGGACCTACTAGAATACAACGCATCATTTATGATTAACTTTGTACCTTTAGGTAACACAAAACAAGCTTTTCCATAGCCTTCAATCAAGTTACTAGTACCACATATTGTGTTGACATTTGCATTTGCTATATGAAACTCATAAAAATAGTTTTTGTTTTTTAAAATGGTATTTGTTGTTCCACTATCTACTAGACACTCGTCTTCACCTTTTTCCATCTTGATTTTTATGTCCTTGAAAAAAAAACAAAAATAAATAAACATTTCATAGTATAACTTTAAAGAAAGACATTTCATTAATAAAACTCAAAACATGAGTAACATTGCAAAAAAATAGACCTAGCTTATTCAATACTTAGGGCCTAAACATTTATTCTTGGAAACAAAACAAAAAAAACACTAAATGAAATGCCACGACATTTTTAGTTATCATTTTCATTGTTTGAAAAGGAAGCAACAACGTCTTCGATATCATCAAAAAAATCTGAGGAGTCGAAGCGCACATCGGGATTTGGCTCGTTATTATCTAAAGTATCAATGAAGTTTGTTTCAATGTCTTTTCCTTTTTTCTTGATTGATGCTTGATAGAGGTCAACAAAGTGTTTGGGGGTACGACATTGTTTTGACCAATGGTTTTTCATGCCACATCTGTGGCAAGCATTTCCCGAGTTATTGGGAGCTTGATGTTGAGTCTTTTTTCCTTGTTCATTTTTACCCTTAAAATCATATGGCTTGGGATTGTAACCATCACGATGCCAAACAATATTCCGACCACGACCACGTCCACGACCACGACCACGGCCTCGTTCATTTCCGCGGTTATTACCACGACCACGTCCCCTCACATTTGATGTCGCATTCGCTTCAGGCAATGCAGTAGAACCAGTGGGGCGTGCTTGATGATTTTTCATCAAAAGTTCATTATTTTGTTCAGCAACAAGAAGAACGGATATTAGTTCATGATACTTTTTGAAACCACGTTCTCGATATTGTTGTTGTAGAAGCATATTGGAAGCATGGAAAGTTGAGAAAGTTTTCTCAAGCATGTCTTCCTCAGTAACCTTCTCTCCGCATAATATTAATTTAGATGTGATACTAAACATTGCGGAGTTGTACTCGTTCACACTTTTAAAATCTTGCAACCTGAGGTGCATCCAGTCATAACGAGCTTTTGGAAGAATTACTTGTTTTTGATGGTCAAATCTTTCTTTTAATTTTTCCCACAATTCTAACGGGTCTTTCACCGTTAAGTATTCCTTTTTTAGGTCCTCATGAAGATGATGACGGAGGAATATCATTGCTTTAGCGCGCTCTTGTGAAGAGGCTTTATTTCCGGTTTTAATTGTTTCTCCCAGATTATTAGCGGTTAGATGGATCTCGGCATCAAGAGTCCAAGGGAGATAGTCTTTTCCGGAGATATCAAGAACAGCAAAGTTCACTTTCGACATGTTTGCATTCGACATCTTAACTACGAAGGAAAAAAAAACGTACCATTTAATAAAAATAATACACAATAAAGGCATTTGTTCATAAATGATATTGAAATTGCAGTTTGATAATATGTATAATCAACAACAACACATCATTCTGATGATATTTAAATGTATTAATGTCAGCAACAGGTAAATGAATACTTTAAGTTGGTAAGTTGAATGATATCTAGAATTTCTTTTCAAATATGTATAGCGGCATGAATATAAGTAGGTCATCAGTGATATGAAAAAAAATGAAAACCTTATATCCATGCAATACAAAAAAAAAATTCTAGAGCTTATGAAAACTTGTGATTAACATTTTTCTAAGTATATCATTAACATTTTACAATGAAGTTTCAAGTTAATTATCTCATTGAACGAGAGAAAAAAAATTAATAACATCATAAACAAAATGTTATTCTAAAGGCTATATATAAGGATTAGATAATTACAAAATTAATTGTTTCCTTCTTGTAAATTATTTGCAAGTTTATCATGCATATAAAACAAATGCTACGTAGTACTTGAATCATAAAAATGACTAAGCTATCCAAATGCAATGAAACGTATTCACACATTTAAACATAAAGAAGAGGAACGAAAAAAAAACTATAACATAATGATTATAATTAAACAATAATAAAAAAATAAGAATGATGGAACTTGAGGTTCCACAAAAATTACATAATGATAACATGAAGTTACATTTTGATTCTCTTGAGGGAATCGTTATAGAACTTGAGGTTCTTCTTTTTCTTTCTTATATATAACGACATAACATGAGGTTATGGTTATGAATCATATTAGAACATGAGGTTCTAACTATTTTTTCTTTTCGACATAACATGAGGTTATGTGGTTTTGATTGTTTCCATGTAGCCACAATAGAACATATGTTGTTCACGTAAACTACATGAAACTTTAAGAGTGCAATAGAAAAATGAATAAATAATTAAAACAGTTTCTCTTTATGTAATGACAATGGAACATTTTAATGTACTTTAATAACAATAGGGTGGAGATCAATAGGAATAAAGAACATTTGCAAGTTTATCATGCATATAAAACAAATAATACTTAGTACTTGAATAATAAAAAAGACTAAGCTATCCAAATGCAATGAAACGTATTCACACATTTAAACATAAAGAAGAGGAACGAAAAAAGAAAAAAAAAACTATAACATAAATGATACAAAAAAATATCAATAGGAATCAGTGCATTTCATGTAGCCGGTTAATTTTTTTTTCTTTACCTCTTTTTGTTTAAAGCATCGTGCTGATAACGTGTTATGAAATGTAAAGAATGATATGAGAGATTGAGGAGAAAAGAGATGTTTACTATTGAGTAGTGAATTAATTGAAGTACATAGGTTACATGTAGAGCCTATATATATATAAGGCTAAAACCCTAGCTTTCACCTAAAGAAAATAAGATGAATAGACATAGCCCATAAGCCCATAACTAGCCCACAATAATATTTTACAATACCAGATTTTTGCCCTCGCCTTACGACCCGTTATCACTCGCTTTTAGACTTAAAGAACCTCGCGGGGAAGTAAAACGACCTTCCGAACGACTTTCATGTTTCGGCCGAAGGCCGAAACGGACTTGAAAGTGCCGGAAATGCTATCTTAAAAACCTGACAGCAACCACTATTTTAACAATTGCTAGATTTTTATACCTCGAATATATATCTCGTTTTCGCTCTAACTTATTCGTTATTAGGAGTTAGAAGCTCCGTTTTATATCGAAACGATCGTCTCGGAAAGCTTTATCATATTTCAAAGCCTAAAATCAGATTTTACGAAATCTCGATCCTCGTTTGGCGTGCTAAACTTTCTGCACAGAATCCTCTTGTTACTAATCACGCCAAAATCCGTTTTTGACCAACAAGCTCATCTAAACTACATTCAATATACCTTATAATTTCGTACTAATCCTACTTTACTATCAATAACACAATATTCTATACGCCGCAAGTTTCAATGGATTTCATCACATATATACATATTTACCAAAAATCGAATCAAATGAATGAAATAATCTAAATAGACATAAACATGAAGGCTCACTATGCTATATGGAGCAAAGTCGGAAAACAAAAGGCACTCGTCTCGTCCTTCTTGCTTCTTAGCCGTGGCTCACCCTCACCCGAACCAAACCAAAGCCAAACTCGAACCAACCCAATAACTTTCAATAACCAAACACACCCTTTGTGTCTTGTACCCGGTTCGAACCCACAACCTTCCAAGCAAAACCACTTCCTTTGACCCTTGCTTGGTTCGAACCCGCGACCTTCCAACCAAGCCAAACCAAAAACCCTTTTGTTTCAATAAAACTCAACCTTAAATAAAATGAATGGTTTGTGTGGGTTATAATATGCGGCCTAACCTCAAAGACAAAGAGAGAAAGAAAATGTTTTTGATATCATATTGTGTGTGTGGTGATGTTCGGCTGAAACCACAAGACAAATAGGAAGAGATAATGTTTTTGAACACTTTGCTTACTTGTGTTTATCTAAAAAAATATCTCACAAATATCTTGCAAATATCTTGTACCCACTTTTAATTAAACGCGAGCTACGGCCAAGGTCGAGGAACAAAGATGACACGGTTCATAAAATAATATTTTATGATCATAAAAATAATAATAAGGTGCGTCGTAAATTTTTACGATGCTCGAAACGATTAACGAACGCGCAGTCAAACGTCGACTCGCGAAACGTCAAAAATAAAAGTAATCAAATCTTTTCCAAATTTTTCATAATAAAATACGAAAATATCTATTATCGACAAATAAAATTTTAAATGTCGACGCTCGTTCACGGAAACTCGTAAAATAATATTTACGACATCAGGCACGCGATCGTCGTACAATGACCTAAAACACGGGGTGTTATACTTTGCATGGAAGAAGAAGGTGTTTTGGCCATATGGAGTTCAAATGGACCGATGGAGTTCAAAGAAACTTGTTGAGTAGATGCATCCACGTTAGAGCTAAACAACCCATCTTGTTCTTGCACATCTTGAGAAGATTGAATCGCCTTTTCTCTTGATAATAGGATAAATCTCCGAACTCTTGTTCATTGACCATTAAATAACTCCATCACCTATTATATATTAAATTACTTATTTCACAAATCGAATGTGATTGAGGACTAATACAACCTTGCTTTTTCATAGACTAATAGAATCACATGTAGACATACATGTGTCTTTATCAACCCATATAATTCCTAATACCCAAATCTGCATTTACCTATATAAAATCCTAATATCCTAATTAAGATTCGTACAAAACAAAATATGTAGTTACCTATGTAACATTATCCTAGAAAGAATAAACAACACAAGTTAACCAAAATAATCATAGCTTTTATACACCAACAACTAAAGAAGCAATCAAATTTAAAAAAAAAACAAATGCTTATCAAATCCCACAAACTTCCTACTACAAAGATATATTAAACTTAATGATTAACTAAAATATACAATAACAATAAACACATTGAATTAACAGTTAAGTAAATCAATCAACTTAAAAAAGAAAAAAAACAACAAATCGAATTAGGGTATCCATTGATTTGATTCAAAGCATTGGGTTTTTTAAATTGAAGAAGTAAGTTTGATAGATGGAAAGAAAAAATCGTACCATTGATCGAGAAGAAGTAGACTATAAAGATTCGAGTGTAAGGTTTTTGTGGTATGAATGATAGGTTAAAGGTTTTTAGCTTTGGTTTTTTTAGAGTTCCGTTCTTTTTATTTTCCTTTTACAGTTTAGTCCCCAATTATGAACAAATAGCCCACAGGTACATGTTTATTTTATGTTTTTTTTTGAACGGCTTTTTCATTAGAACAAAAACTAACAAGGAGCTAGTTAAAAAAAGTTACAAACAGTTCATACAAGAGTATATTGGATCTAGTATCCAATCATTCCTCCATTTTGCGCCATAACATTGTAAATCTTCTTATCAATACATAAAAACAAATTTTATAAATTTTTTGATAAATTAGGAAATATTTATGCTTCTTTTATTAAACATCAACTAATAATGAAAAAAAAGTAAGGGAATGTTTATTATTAAAGAAACAATCTTTTTTTTAAATAGAGGTTCTCACTTTACGTTTTGCTTTACTAGATAAAAGATATATACTACATTAATGTATTTGAGACCCTCTCAAAATAAAAGGCTTAAAATTTTAACTAATACACTTACTAATCAAGGAATTGTCTTACTTTTGCAATAATATAAATAACTTGTAAACACCATTTTAATAGTTTGCTGAAAAATTCAACATTGAACACCTATTAAGTTGTAACATTCGTGTATATTAACGCTAGAAAATGAAAAATGAAACTACTATCTCTTTACTTTATTATTAAAGTGTCATGAGTGCCATGCCGAGGGGACGCTTACACTTCTCCCACGACATGGTATCCCACTATCTCAAGTGATGTAGACTAAGTATGGAACACAAAAATTGAATATGATGATTCTAAGGAATACCAGAAACAATCTTCTAATTATCGTTGATTCGAAAGGAATATCGATAGTTAGACAAAATTTTAGCAAAAACTGCCAAATATAGACTTTTCATATATTTTAGAACTGAATAGCCAGGGTTACAAAGCACTTATTAAATAGGCATACAAAACTGAAATTGGCCTCAAAAGACAAACGGGCCGAAAACTAGCCTAGAAACTAAAGTCCAAAAAACCCGTAAAAACACGAAAATGCAAATAACTCTTAAAATATTGTGTTTCGGGGCTCGAAATTTCTGTAAACCAACTATGTTCTTTACCACGCGTTCTCCTCGTTCCAAGCTTCAAATCGGCTGGTCGTGTGCCTATTTTGAATAAAGGCCTTTTCTTCACGCGATCTTGGGCTTCCAGAAACAAAAGGGCCCGTTCTTCAACACTTGGACCTGCATCATCAAGCCTACAAAGACAAATCCAAACCTCCTCCTTTGATGCTCCTAGACTCTCATGGCATCGAGCCAGTTACCCTCGACTTTGGCACTAGCGTGAGCTCGCTACAAGAAAAAAGAGCTTTAATGAAGACATGAAATTTTGTCATCCAAAGAAAGCCTTAGTAAAACATTTAAGTTCTGCACCCAAAATAAAAACACATTTACAATAAGTTTTAAATTTTTAACATATTACGTTTAAAGAAAAAAAGCGCGGATCGAACCCGACCCGAATTAGTTTTTAGGGTTGATCATTTATTCCTACACATTCATCATTCACTTCATCATTTCTCCTACACAACGGTTAACGGTCACCGACTTACCGCCACGCTTTGCTGCCTCCGCCGTTGCTCTTCGCCGCAGTCGAGCACCTCCGCCGCTGGATACATCACTACAACAAAATAACTGGATATTCACACTTATTAAAGCAAATGTACACACATTAAAGTGTGTAAAATCTAAAAGTTCACACTTGTCTAGTGTGTGAACAATATGGGTGTAGCAAATAATTTCACACATTCGAGTGTGAGCTTTTAATGTGATGAATTTAAAACAACTCTTCACACTTTTAAGTGTGAACTTTTAATTCTTCACACTTTTAAGTGTGAGGATTTTGAACCATCACTACAAGAAAAATTGACTTTAGTGACAACAATTTTTTGTCACTAACAGCCTAAAGGTCGTCGCTATAGTTGTTTAGTGATGAAAGTTAGGGCCGTCACTAGTCGTCACTATAGCTCCGTCACATATTATATTAGTGACAGCATACAAAACTCAAGGCATGACACATACAGAAAAAAACATAAAATATTATAACAGTAGCAACTTACTAATAACTTCCATTTACTTTGAAGCAATCAATACAAGCACGTCGTTAATGATATCAATACAATATCACTAGATACACATATCGACGTGACACATAAAAAAACCTCCAGGTGTTCTTGACCAAAGTTACTTGACTTCTGAACATGGCTTCTAAACCGATCCTTTCTTTACGATCTCAGCCATCTGAATATACGCAGTCACATAAGGAAAAATCAGATACATCACTAACATAAAAGTAAAATAAAAACCGATAGCAGAAAAAAAACTACAGCACTGACCATTCCAAATTTGCCATAATATCAAGGATCCGTGTAGCAGAATGTTACAAGTTATGTATAATACATCAGCATGTTTCACTTGCACTTTCAAAGGTGATATATTATCGTTATTTTTCAAATACGAGGAGCAGATAACCCCGAGTTCTATTCATTTATCTTCTTTTTTAGGGCGCATCTCGAACAACTAGTTCATCAATAGACACCACTGAAGTGAGTATACCACTATTCCTTATGTTATTGTAACGTGTTAAATGTTTGTCCCCCCTGCACCTAGCCTACTCACTATTACGCTAATTTAATGACATGTAAGCTAGTGATACGTACATGTCAAGAATCAAGTCCTAAAGTTGAGCTTTCCCAAATGGTTGAACTTAATTATAATGACTTAAACACCTAACGTTTACCATATCAGGTACGGTTTCCGAGTCTTCCAATACGCTCGCAACAAGTTCATAATCAAACATTTGAGAAATTTCTTACGACTTCGATAACAGAATCATAAATTGATGTTCATATTCTATTCTAAACGATCACGTGAACTACAAAATAAAAAATCAATTGTGTTGCTGAATTACCTTAATGACACCAAACTTAAAACATGGAGGACCTATGTTTGGCTTAAGCTCCAGGTCACTACATAAATTATCCAATGTATCCCTAGGGTCATTCACTTTCTGGTTCTTGGGTAATGAAGCAACCAGAAACCTGAATTATCTACTTTAGTTGGACCACACTAATTTTTATAGCTAACGATTAAACTTTATAGAAGAAAGAGTAGCCACTTCAATAACTTTTGCCCCCCGAAAAATATATTGCAATGAGTAAATGTTACCTGGTCATCATGTGTTAAATAGAAATCGTCTATGGAAATAGTTGCAGACTTCCTGATACAAGAACCAAAGTAAGAAATGTTAAAGTTTCACAAAATGATTATATGAATTAATGACCGCAACCACGGTTGGTAATTTTAGTGTCATCAACTATTTTAGGTAATTGCGATTTACTAGAGACCGATGAGATTTCATATTCGATCCGATACGAGTTAGGAAGTGTGGAGTGCACACTCGTTTATGAACTCGACCACGACAGAAAATGCGTTTGAGGCAGCGCCTCAAAACCTACACGATTTTTATGAATCGGTTTAAGAGGACCCACCAGTTTTTCCCGCCAAAACCCAACCAATATGTCTGTTAGTGAAAGGTTGTGACTTTTCAGATTTAATTGAATTTAACTGCTTTTTACTGTCATCCAGTTTTCTGTTTATAAAAACTAGACGAGTACTTGTGCATAGCAACGCGATTTCTAGTATCGATCAAATTTTGACGGTGGATAATTTTTTCGATGGCATGGTTGCATTGTTGCAATTTACTTTAGTGGCATGGTTACATTGTTTTCTCAGAGCGTCGTTTTAAGTTGAATTAGTCATTTAAAACTGTAATAATAATAAATTTGAGTGTTATATTTAATAGGCAATTATCCGCGCCTAGTTGATACGATGCATGGTTTTTAAATAATTCGGTTAACATGGGTTTGTGTTTTTTTCTTTTCATGTAACTCTATCATAAATAACATTGATCATAAGAGGTTTTTGATTTTTTTATAACCGAAACTATGAAACTATAAAGGCATTTACTCATAATTAAATGTCGAATGTTACAAAACTTAGCATTGATCATAACCATTAACCACCATTTATACCAAAAATAACTAATTTACAAAAAAAGGAAAAAAAGAACGTCATGGGCATATCTCGTATTCACGTGCCAAACAAAGAGCATGTGTCGATATTGTTCCGGCAATGGTTAATTACAAGCATCAATGTTGTAACTCTTAATGATTATACCCTTAATTGTAGCTCTAAGCTTATTTCCAATTTCTTTAAGCTTTTTGCGAAATCTGTGCTTTTTGAAGCAGATCGTACAATTGAGTTCCCTTATTCAGCAAAGAGAGAACTGTCGCTGAAAAAAGGTTAAAAGTTAATACATTGAATCAAACATATAAACAGAAACATGTGTAATTGGAACATACATGTGTAATTGAAACATACCTGGAGGCGGCAAATGGCAGTCGTGGTGTGTGTTTTGCTTCAACTCTTGGGATTGCTTCAACATTTATCCATGCATGCATGCATGGAGTTAGGTAACTCATTACGAATTGAATGCATAAACAGTTAAAAAACATATGAAATCAATAACACGAATGTTTAATTACCTATTATTTTTTTTACTCGAATCTTTCAAAGATAATATACATGTTATGGTTCAAGATTTACCTTGGACTATTCCTTGACTATTGGAAACCGAGACCGACATGAAGCTGGTATGCACAATCTACATTCAACAGGCAAGGTTGTACCTTGATACAATCATATATAAAAACAATATTAGGTGCTGAATACATAATGAAAGTTGAGATATATGATTTCATGTTAATCGTGTGTGTAGATGCACAAATAGAAGTTAATCAAATATGAATTTCATGTAGATCGTGTGTGCATATACATGTGAATCAAGTGTGTATGTATGCCTATATATGTGTGTTATTTTGTAACTCTATCATAAAAAACATTGATCATAAGAATTGTAACTCCACCATAAATAGCATTGATCATAAGAGTTGTAACTCCAAAAAGATTTACACACAATTAAATGTCAATGGTTACAAAACTTAGCATTGATCATAACCATTAACCACCATTCAACATTGTAGTTATGTTTATAGTGATAAAATGTAATAGCCTTTTTAATGGATTTTAAAGAGGGTG
>BQNB010021923.1:0-13814 GCA_026074375.1 Tanacetum coccineum | reverse complement strand
TACGTCCTTGTTATGAAGACCCAAGTATTATTGAAGGTTCGAATGAATTATGTAGGTGTTTGTTTGCGGTTTGTAACCCGAAATAAGTGAGACAATGATGGTTTGCTTAAGAGAGTGTGTTTAATGTGTTTAAGAGTTTCAAGAAGTGTTGGTATGTGCTTAATTACACATACCTTTTTCCATTAAAAACAAGCTTAAATGACTAAAAACATATCAAAAATACATTGTATTTGTATGTTTTGCATTTGTATTGTGAAGGAAACGGATATCACACAAAGGACAAAAAGAAGGCCAAAAACAAACAAAACCGAGCACGGAATGGAAAAGACATAGTCAAATCGAAGCCAAAGTCAGTCAAAGTCAAAAAGTCAATAGGAAAGCCAACCCCGACAAAGTCCAAAGTCAACCAAATGAAGAAAATACAACTTGAGGGACTAAAATTGCCAAACTTCAAGTTATATTACAAGAATAAAAAGACAAGGGCTGAATTTGCAAACTGGATAAAGTTGTATAATAAAAGATATATGAGATGAGGGGCCAAAGCTGCCAACTTACCCAAAACCATTTTTCCCGCCAACAAAACCCAGATACATCTCAAGGGTGCCTTCCCACCCTTTTACCCTGCAACCTCTACAACCCCTTGGGTAAGACATCTCCCCCTCCTCCACTATCTTCCCTCAGCTATATAATTGCCATGTTGGCAATCCTTCACCATTTTCAAGTAATTTCAATGGCTAGATTGACTCAAAAAGAAGCACAAGAAGATTGAATGGCTGAGATTACTTTTATCAGGTCCCTCACACAACAAAAACACCTTGTGAAGCCCTCACAATGAAAACACAAGCTGAAGTCCAAGAAGAAGAGACTTCGGCTATAAATAGAGCCGATTTGTAAGCCTTGAAGGCATGTAGATCTTAGATTATTTTTAGTTTAATTGTCATTTTTAATTAAAGTCATTTTACAGCTTATTGTACTTTTTCTTTCAACTTTGTACTAATTTCCAAGTTTAATGAAGTGTTGAGGTTTTAAGTTAAATTCCAATTTTCAATTCCAAGTTCTAAATTGCTCACTAGTGCTTAATTGTGTTTGAAAAGCTTTCAAAAGAGCTTGTGTATAAGCTGTTTTTGTCAAGTTAAAGAAAGAAAAAGCTAAGTAGTTAAGAGAAAAGCATAAAAATCACTCGTAAATACACCACAACTTATTTTTTGGATGATAAGCCAGAAATGGATGGGCTTATGGACACTACTAGCCTGTCTTTGACAAGCTAGAGCTTGTAGATCAGCTCGTAAAAGCTCAAGCAGCCCTGTTTAAGCAAGGGTGTTGTAAGTCTTTCTTGCTAGTCTTTATCTTATTTACTGTAGATCTGCTTATTAGTACTTATTTATTGTTTATGTTTATGCTTTGTTATGTTGTTTAGTGCTTATCCTGCTTAGATCTCAGTTCAAAAATGATTTGTGCAACTTTCCTAGTTAGTACTAGTAGCATGTTTAGTTAATATTGTTTGATTAATTCAGCTTATTTAAGTGCTTATCACTGATTGAAATCAGCTCATAAGTGACTATTTAGTATTTGATAATCTGTTTTTAACAAATTAGGATCAAATCAGCTTGAAATAAAATGACTTATGAAAACTTTGAGAGATTTTTAGAACAGGCAGTACTAACCCATAGTTAGTACTGCTGGTTCTCTTTTGGGAATTTTAAGGCTAGCGGTACTAACTTAAGGCTAGCAGTACTAACTCCAAGTTAGTACCGTTAGTTAAAACAGTTAGTACTGTTGGTTCATTAATGCTTATTAGCTTATTATTTTTGCTTATTTAAGATTTCCTTAGCTTTTTAGAGTAGATTAAGCCCATTTTCGTTTACTGTCTTTAGTAGAGTTTATTTAAGCTTATTCGCCTTTTCAGAGCAATTTTAATAATTTATCAGTTTGTAGCTTTTTAGCTTATTTGCCATTTTAGTTTATTCTAGTTGCTTATTCTTATGCATGAGTGCTTATTAGGGATAGTTAAATATCAGTTTTAGCCTATTTGCTTATTTTTTATTTCATTGTGTTTTAATAAAGCTAGCAGTACTAACTTAAAGCTAGCAGTACTAACTCCAAGTTAGTACTGACAGTTAATACTGTTAGTACTGTTGTTAGTACTGCTGAGTTTCTCCTTCTTAACTTAGTTTAATTAGGGTTAGTTTAGCTTATTAGGATTGTAAGGGCTTGTTCTAGCTTATTTTCCTTGCTTATCTTTGTTTGCATTTAATCGTTGTTTTTAGTTTTCTTTAATCGTTTTTGCATGATTAACTTGTAGAGATAGAAAATCACTCATACTCCTGTCATATTCAAACATCAATCATCAAACCATCATTCGATTTTCCATTCAAGCCTCGTTGGGACATAACGACCCGAGAATCATACTTTCGGTTACGTATATATTTTATTTTGTGAACTCCTAACCATTCCTTGTGTAAAGGTAATTGGTTGAGTGTTTGCTTATATATTATATATATATATATATTATTGACGAATCAATTTTTGGCGCCGCTGCCGGGGAGGCTTTAAAACGATTATCGTAAAGTTTGACATTTTGTGTTTGAATTTGTGAATATTTCTTCTATTTTTATAAAAATATAAAAAAAAATACAAAAATATTTTTCATTTCTTTTTAGTATATATATAAAATACAAGAAAAACCAAAAATATAAAAACTTTTTCCATAAAAAAAAATTAGTGTAGATTTTCTTTTTCTATTTTGTGCATGCGCACTCGTTCTCAATCCCGTAGACGTCGACAACAACAAGTCCGACAGACTTCTGTTGAATCACCTAATCTTGAGAAACCAAATAACAATCAAGAACCTCCCAATCCTCCCGTGGTTACGATGGCCGATAATCGTACTATGGCGGAATTGCTCCAAGCACCCACCGAGGGTTACGAGGATGCAATCGTTGTTCCCGCAATCACCGCGGACAATTTTGAGCTCAAGCATAGTTTGCTTACTCTTGTTCAAAATAAACAATTTTTTGGACATGACAAGGAGGACCCGCATGCTCACGTTCGATATTTCAACAAGATCACTTCTACGATGAAGTTCCCAAATATCCCGAGTACGTCAGTTAAGCTTATGCTTTTCCCGTTTTCCCTCGAGGGAGCAGCCCGGATTTGGCTTGAGAAAGAACCCCCTCGATCGATTTTAACTTGGGATGATCTTGTTTCGAAATTCATCAACCAATTTTTCCCCCCTCCAAGACGACAAATCTTCGTAACGAAATCACAAGGTTTCAACAAAGATTTGACGAATCATTTTATGAAGCATGGGACCGATTCAATGATCTTCTTCGGGCATGCCCGCATCATGGGTTTTCGGAATTGCATCAACTCTATACATTCTATAATGCCCTAAACTCGAATGATCAAGATTCATTGAACTCCACTGCGGGTGGTAACTTTCTGGATAAAATATCTCGAGAATGCCTAAAAATTATCGAGAGCAAGTCCAAAGTTCGTCAATCACGAAGCAAGGCAGTCGTTGCCAAAGTGAGTACGAGCTCTTCTACCCCAGCAGTTTCATCCGATGTTGCTGAACTTAAAGATATGGTTAGAGCATTGCTTCTCGATAAGAAAAACCAAACCCCAGCTCCCGCTCCCGTAAAAGCGGTCGAGCAAAGTTGTGTAACTTGCGGGGGTGGTCATTCTTACCAAAATTGTCCAGCCACCGATGGCAACATTTATCGTGACAATATCCAAGAGTATGTGTCACAAGCCGCCGCGGCTAATTTCAACCAAGGAAATACCGGTTACCGACCTCAGATGGTTGCAAATCAAATTCGACCTCCCGGTTTTCCTCCCGTTCAGAACCATCAAGGAAATAATCAAAACAATTTCAACCGGGGAAATACATACAATCAAAACCGAGGGAACAATTACAACCAAAGCCAAATTCATCGTCCCCAGGTTAATCAACCACCAGCTTATCAAGCTCCTGTTTATCAAGTTCCCGTTCCTCAAACACAAGGTGTGTCAAAAACTGATTTTGACAACTACGTCAAAGCTAATGATGCGGTCATAAGAAATGTGCAAACTCAAGGCCAAACCATGCAAAATCAATTGACCAATTTGACGGATATGCTTTCCAAGTTTGTGAATGCCAATACCGCTTCTACTTCGGGTTCGGGAGGATTTGAAAGGTATCACCACCCGAAGTGGTGTTGCTTATCAAGGACCCACGATTCCTCCCACTTCATCTTCTTCACCGAAAGTAATGAATCGTGATACCGAGGTTACAAAGGACACGATGCTTCCTACTAACAACGAAAGCACCGAAGACGTCCAACCTCCGGTTGTTCAAGTCTTATCAAGTCTGTGCTTGGTAGTCTTGGTATCTACTATCTATCGATTTTCAGAGCACCCGAATCGGTCCTTCAAGACCTGGAAAGAATTCGGGCTAATTTTTTTTGGGGTGGTAATAAAGATAAAAACAAAATGGCTTGGGTCAAATGGCCAATTATTCTTAATTCTTTCGATAAAGGAGGGTTAAACATTGGCAGTCTTAAAGCTTTCAACCTTGCTCTTCTTCAAAAATGGCGTTGGAGGTTGCTTTCTTCCCCAAACGCCCTTTGGGTTCAGGTCATCAAAGCTTATCATGGTCAAGAAGGAGGTTTCGATACAAATGGTTGTAGCTTCAAGGGCATTTGGGCTAACATTGTTGGAACCTCCAATTTTCTCCACTCGAAAGGTATTATCTTATCTAACACTTTTCGTTTTAAAGCAGGTTGTGGCACTCGTATTCGATTTTGGAAAGATATTTGGGTAGGCGAGACTCCTCTTTTTACAAGGTACAATCGGCTCTATCATCTTGATCAAGACAAAGATTGTCTTATCATTGACCGTATTAATAATGGGCAATGGTCTTGGAATTGGTCTCGGACCAATCTTGGTGTTAGAAATCTTGCCTATTTATGTGACATGTTAAATGAGATCGGTCAACTAAATATTGATGTCAATGAAGATACTTGTACTTGGAGTCTTGGTCCTAATGGTACTTTTACCGTTAAGGATGCTCGTTATAGGATTGACCAAAATATCCTTCCCACTCTTGCTCATGCTACTACTTGGGATAAATCTATCCCCCGGAAGGTCAATGTGTTTATGTGGAGGCTTTCCTTGGACCGACTCCCTCATAGATTGAATCTCTCTTCGCGTGGTATGGATATTCCGGCCATCTCTTGTCCTTCTTGCAATGCCAATGTTGAATCTGCTAATCATGTTTTCTTCGAATGCGACATTGCTACCGATATGTGGAAGCTCGTTTTTAGATGGTGTGATATTCCTCTTTTTCAAGCTTCTTCTTGGGATTCTTTCAATGATTGGATCATCTCTTGGCATGCTTCTAAAGAGAAAAAACACAGGTTCTATGTTATTACTACTTCGGTTCTTTGGTGGCTTTGGAGATACCGAAATAGCGTCACGTTTAGCTCTCAACCGTTGAGGAAAAGTGATCTATTCGATAATGTTCGTTTCTCTTCATTTTCGTGGCTTCACAATAGGGACCATATGAAGTTATCTTGGAATGACTGGCTTATGTATCCCCTTTCGATCACGCGTAATGGCAATGGTTAGAGCTGCTTTTGGTTTTTTCCTGAAGCTGGCGTTCAAGTTCGCTGGGTTGGCGTACCTGTACGCCAAGGTTTTTTCGTTTGGCATCTTCGTCGGTTTTGAGGATGGTTCTTCTTTTCTTCATTCTCTCGGGACTTGTTTGGGGTTTCATCAAAATCCATCCCGAAGTGAAAACCGGTGGCTCGGCCTCCGGGATGGGGGGTTTTTCTTTTGCCGAAGTGAAAACCGATCCGTCGGCCTTCGTGTCAAAAGTTTTTTCATCCCTTTTGATTCCCTCGCAGTTAAAGTCTCAGGATTTTACCATTTTTTGATGTTATGTATTTCTCTTTGTTGACTCTATTGTACTTTAAGTTTCTAGCGTCTTGCTAGTCTCTTTTTTTTATATATTCCATCTTTGCCGTTAAAAAAAAAAGAGTACAAAAGGATTGAAAACGGAGCTAAAACGGACATTTCTGGATCGACTCGACAACGTTTGTGCATTTATTGAAGTCAAGAGGAAGTCAAAGTCAACCCCGGGATACGGCTTTGGAAATGGCATCCAAAACTAAACCCGAAAACCTAATTGCCAAAAGTAGGCCCACCCGTTGTAACGACCCAAACCTGCTCCGGAGAGTAGGCCGAAACGTCATAATCATGGTGTCATATCAAAGCATAATAAAGGCATATATTCAACATGTTCTCATAAACTAAGCATAAGTATTTGTATACAACTTAAAAGACTCGTCATATTTTGCACTGAAAAATAATACTTATGTCTATTTTACGACAACATGTTCTGTCTTCCAATCTACAAATTAATGTTATATCGCATATGATATATCAAACAAGTTTGAATATAAAAAAATCATATTTTTCTTTAACTTTTATAAATAAACTGTATTGATTTGAAAGTTAAAAAATTATATGCTATATATGATTGGAAAGCTAAGAATTTATATTTTTAAATGCAAAAAGTTGAATCATTTGGAGTTCTACGCATATATATTTAGACTCATTTTACGACAACATGCTAAGCATTCGAACGTACAGATTGGTGTTATATAACATTTGATATATTATGCTCCTCTATTGAAAGATAATCAAATGCTTATTATAATTTTTTAGTTTATTTTGCTTAATGATTACCGATTTTTAATATATTTTATTTTAAGAAAACGAGGGTGAAAGTGAGTTTTAGTTAAAAAGAAGTAGTAGGACGGGATGGAAGTAAGTGTTTTAGTTACTAAAAAAAGTGATTAAAATTAATCCACTTAAATTTTGTTTTTAGTGGCTTGTCTGGCATTGATGTTATTATGTCGTCGCTGTTCGCCAGTTTGTGGAAGTGTGCGGAGACACTCTGCTGAGGCTGTCTGATTGATCGACAACTCAACGCACGCGAATGCTCGTGGGCTGGCCTCGGTAAGTAGTTTGTTGTGTGTGATAAATAGAGAAGTAGATGAGGTGTGTAAACTCCTCATGTTTTGCGTAGAGTTCCTCGTCGATGTTCTATGCATGTTGATGTTATGCGCGTCAGATGTATGATCTAAAAGATAGACAGTGGATGAGATAGAAGAAATCGATAGAGAAAGTGGAAGTGTAGTTAATGAGTGCTCGAATATGTGATAATCTCCTTCTATAATACTAGTGTGTGTTGTCGATCTCTGAAAAACTCGCACTGAGTTGTATGTTGTTTGTGTGAGGACTAGTGTCCTCACACGTTAAATTAGTGGTGCGTGTACGAGCGTCGTAAGACGAAGCACGCAGTCACTTCTGATATACTTTGCGTGTGTGTGTGATACTGTTGAATTGTGTGATATGTGGTACATCTCTGATGCTGTTTCTGTCCATAACTGTCTGTTCATGTCATATTGGTTATCAAGTAGCATCATCTGCACGTATGATGTAGTATATAGTGTGATGTGGATTTAGGTGTCTGGCACGAACGAACAGTCTGTGATGTCAGACTCTAAATCGCTGAACCTGTACGTTGTTGCAAGATGATGGAGACTTACGAGCTCGTTTAACTTAATCAAGATATTTGTATAGACATCTCGCGCACTAGCGTACTCTCCTCTCAGAGAGATAACTGTTAGTAAGTTAATATGAAGAGATCACTCAAGAAAAAGTAGAAAGCATTTGTAGAGATATGGTAGATATACTAATCGGTGTGTAGTCATCTGATACTGTCTTATGTATTGTGTGACGAGTTGTGTGCGGAAGGGCGCTTGGATATGTAAGTCAAGTGTCTATCTAGCGCTGTCGCAGCTCTCTGTAAGTGGTTTCATTGTGTTGTTTCCTTGTGCGTGATGAATCTTGCAGAGAGATGAGTTAGGTGTTATAAGTGTCTCCAGTGTATGTAAAGACTGTGTACTATGTGTTGAGTGTGTGTAGTCCATGCAAGTAGTTGTGGACGTAGTATGCTCTATATATGAGACACGCATGTAGATGGATTAGACTGAGTCCGAGAATCAGACTCTGCAACACTTACTTCAGAAGAACCACTAGCCATTATCGATATGTGTGTGTTGTCGGTATGGTCCCTATGCAATAACAACATAGAGGCCCTATTACACTTGTAAACTAAAAAGAAATTGCATATAAACTTAATTTATATAGCTCATATATGTATAGTATTATACGTATTTATATGCAAAACTAATAATAATGTGGCCCCTTTTAAGTGGAGGCCCTGTGCGACGGCACCTACTGCACACCCATCCGAGACCCCTCTGGGTATTCAATCAGTCGCTCTACCTCTAGTATAATGGTTATTGTTTATCTTGTTAATGTTACTTGTTTTCAGTTTTAAATGATACCCTAAAATGTTTTAACAGTTTTAGTGTCTTGCTTACTCATAAACATTAATAATTAATTGTAGACACATACGTACAGCAGAGTCATCAATAGATGCAATTGAAATACTTATTTCTTTCTCATCAGTTATAATCTTTACATCCTTCTTCGGTTCAACAGTCACTTTGGTAACACCGTGGTCAGATTTAGCAATGTCATAGGTTTCTGCTCTTTGCAACAGCCATTTATGGTAACATGTTTGCGCTACTTTCGTTGGTAATTTTTAGCGTGTGCACAGATGTTTTCCACTTGTCCTGCAATACATAACCCGCATCAGCAAGATCCAAATCATGTACAAAACAATATTTATATTGAATCATATATACCTTTACATCCACATAAGTTTGGTGTGTTGCGTCATCAAAAGCACGTATTTTGACATGGCACAATCTAAAGGTGCAAAATGGTAACTGTCAAATTCAACATTAGGCCATCGCCTCTTTAGGAGTTATATTACAGTGATAAGATGGAGTCAATTGAAGAATTCCCTTCTTGTTCCAAGCGTTTAAATGGCTTCAAATAAGGCTTCGACTTCAAAAACACAAAATGGACGATGGACCGTGCGTTGTCCTACCTCAACTCGCTTGAATTTCCACTGGACCAACTGGCGGTGCACCCGCGTTCATGGATGGAATTTTGGGGTCCTTGAATCTACTGACATGACATGATCACTTTCCATTCTCTCCCTGGAATTTGTCGAGGGAGAATCTAGAGCCTTCTACTGGATTACTAATTGATTAGCTACAGTTTGAGGTGGTGGAGAACACCTGAGATAAGAACATCATACGATTATTAGCTACAGGTTGACTAAAGTTAGTAAAGGTTAATTGAAATTTACATGTACCTTGACAATGGCTTAGGTGTACCGGTTAGTGGGGCCTATCTGCTATTATAACCCACAGCTTCTCGTATATGAAAAAAAACATGAACTGCATAAGGCCCTATCTGCTATTGCACCGTCAGCTTCTTGTATAAACAAATGGGTCATGTTTTGTATAAAAGCATTTGTCTAGCATCCTGCACTCATCGCTTTGTATAAAACTTAAATGGTTCAATGGCTGAGTTGTAGTTCTGTAGTAACAGAAAACAGAGTTAGATTAAAAAAGACACCCCACGGTTGCTACACATTGTTCCATGACAATTTTAACTATTTTCAAACTTTTAGATCAAGTTACAATTGCTTAGCTAATTTTCATTGTTGCCAAAACAAAATTTAACTTTTTATGTAGACTATATGTGCATAAGTGGTTAAGAACTTTCAATTGCTGTTCAGCGGGTTTTAAATCAAGTAGGGGCAATGGGGCTGCAACTGACGTTCTATATCTGTTTTTTAGTCATATTTTTTTAGACTGTCATCTTCAGCATATATCGCTCTATTTTTCGCTTTATGGACCATTACTTTTAGCGATATTTTGGCTTCCTTTGGAGTAGTATCAGCCATGAGTGTTTAACACAAAGATTTCAATGTCTAATACTAAGATACACCTTAGTTTCTGACATCTAACAATGTTATTTAATCTGACTATAGGGAAACGAAGAGACATATTCCCAACTGATGCGAAACATATTTTGCCATCGACAAAAGCAACAACATTTAACAATTAAACTAAACACAAAACTAAGCCAAAATAACCACAAACCCATGTCATAAACCCACTCCATTATATCCAAAAACCCAAAATAGGCCTATCTAATTATCAAAATCCAATCTTTTTCAATACTTTCAAGCATAACATTTATAAATTATTCTAAGCAGATTGGATAAAAAAGCTTTAAATTAGCTAAACCCACAAAAAACAGACCCATTTTACCTAGAGTTAACCTTCCGTTTGGACTCATTGTTAGCAGACTTATGTTTGTAGGCTCGACCCATGTTGGGCTTAGGGTTATCTTTGTATTACTTGTATTTATACTCGACACTTTGTATGGTTTCATAATCAATATACACAGAACATTGTATCATCCTACATGGTATCACGAGGGTTTCTCAGATCCTAAAACAACTCGCTTCCGCTTGTTTGTAACCTTTTCAATCACAGTTTCTGTTTTACCGATTGTTTCTCGGTGGTTTCCCGTTTCTCGACTAAGTTTAGTCGACGTTTCTTGGCTAAGTTTAGCCACTGTTTTACCGATTGCAGTTTCAGTCGGTGTTTTGTTTTGGTTTCTCCTACGCAAACCCCACACACTTGCTACTGTTTCCACTGTTTTTTTTACAAACTACTTTGAGCCCTAAAATCTACAAACCCTAAAAACTACAGAACCTACATACTACCCACTGTTCGACGATCAAACATGACAAACGACAACCCACCCCCCACACCGGCACTTACCTTATCGGATAAACTCATGGCTATGAATCATTTAACCACTTTTGTTCCCGAAAAACTTGATGTCGATGTTCCTCGTAGGTGTATTACTTTTCCCATCTTTGTCATGGTTATGGGATTTTGAATCATCTTGTTGATCCGGTTGCCTCTTCATCCACTACGACTCCTACGGATCCACCATCTACGCCTCAGTCTGTGCCCCAAATTGTACCCGAACATGCACCCGCTCCCACTAATGATCCACCAACCGTGTTAATTCATCCCATGGTCACACGTTCTCGTGTCGGGACTACTCGTCCTAATCCTCGTTACGCTGGTCATGTGTCTACTATCTCTCCCTTACCTCGGTCTTATAAAGAAGCGTTTAATGATCCCAATTGGCGAAATGCTATGTTTGACGAGTATAATGCACTTATTAAAAATAAAACTTGGACTAGTGTACCTCGGCCGGAGGGTGCCAATATTGTTCGTTGTATGTGGTTATTTCGCCATAAGTTTTTGGCTGATGGCACTCTTAGTCGGTATAAGGCACGTCTTGTTGCCAATGGTAGCACGCAGGTTGAGGGTGTTGATGTTGATGAGACTTTTAGTCCGGTTGTTAAGCCGGGCACTATTCGGATTGTTCTTAGTTTAGCTATTTCTCGACATTGGCCTGTTCATCAGCTTGATGTCAAGAATGCTTTTTTACATGGTGACTTAGCTGAGACTGTTTATATGCATCAGCCTCCCAGTTTTCGGGACCCTGAGCATCTGGATTATGTTTGTTTATTGCAGCGATCTCTCTATGGTCTTAAGTAGGCACGAGTTTCAGCAGTTTGCTGCTTACATTACTACTGTTGGATTTACTCCTAGTCGTTGTGACTCCTCTTTATTTATGTATATACAGGGTGATGATACATCGTTTTTGTTACTTTATGTGGATGACATTGTTCTCACTGCTTTATCTGATCGTTTGCTACAGCAGATTATAGCTTCTTTACATCGCGAGTTTTCAATGACAGATTTGGGTGCACTTAATTATTTTTTGGGTATTTCAGTTACGCGTGACTCTTCTGGTATGTTTCTGTCACAGCGTAAGTATGCTATGGAGATTTTGGAGCGTGCTCATATGGTTGGCTGTAATTCTTCTCGGACTCCTGTTGATACTGAGTCCAAGTTAGGGGATGGTGGTACTCCGGTTGTTGATCCTACCTTATATCGGAGTTTAGCAGGTTCTCTTCAGTATCTCACATTCACTAGACCTGATATTACGTATGCTGTGCAGCAGGTTTGTCTTTATATGCATGATCCACGGGAGCCTCATTTCTCTGCTCTCAAGCGGATTTTGCGGTATGTTCAGGGGACTTTGGACTATGGTTTACAGCTATTTTCATCTACTACTGACTCCTTGATTGCTTATTCGGATGCTGATTGGGCTGGTTGCCCGACTACGAGACGGTCTACTTCGGGGTATTGTGTTTTTCTTGGCAACAACTTACTCTCATGGTCCTCTAAGCGTCAGCCGACGCTTTCTCGTTCCAGTGCTGAGGCTGAGTATCGTGGTGTTGCCAATGCTGTTGCTGAGACATGTTGGATCCGGAATTTACTTCGTGAGCTTCATACTCCTTTATCTTCCGCCACTATTGTGTATTGTGATAATGTGAGTGCTGTGTACTTGTCTTCTAATCCGGTTCAACATCAGCGTACCAAGCACATAGAGATTGATATTCATTTTGTTCGGGATTTGGTTGCTACTGGGCAGGTTCGCGTTTTACATGTTCCCTCTCGGTTTCAGTATGCGGATATCTTCACTAAGGGCTTACCTTCAGCATTATTTGATGAGTTTCGTGACAGTTTGAGTGTTCGTTGTACTCCCGCTCCAACTGTAGGGGAGTGTTAGCAGGCTTATGTTTGTAGGCTTGGCCCATGTTGGGCTTAGGGTTATCTTTGTATTACTTGTATTTATACTTGACACTTTGTATGGTTTCATAATCAATATACACAGAACATTGTATCATCCTACATTAAGGTTACCGGATATCACTTGAAGTCGTGTAATCACTTTTCAAAGAAGATTATTCGACCCTATGTCTGGGTTAGATGAATACCTCTTTGGGATAAAATCAAGTGTTTGCTCTTGTTTTAGGCACAAATCAAGAACCCTTCGCTTCTAAGTGTTTATTGTTTTTTGTGTGTTTTTAATACAATTGTGATCCTTATTTATAGGGGATTACTCAAACCCTAATCAATGGAAATTATGAGATATTAATGGGCCTATTAATCTCATCCATAATTAGCCTCTATAATTGTAGGAATTAGTGGTTACATGACCAATTTAAACATGGTCATTTAATGCAGTCAAACCTGCCACTTGAATAGGTCAAAGTTGTTACAAACATTAAATGTTGAAACCGCCCATTTAATAGGTCAAGGTGGTTACAAACATTTAATGTTGAAACCGCCCATATAATCTAACCACTAAAAGAGTCATGGAAAATCAGTGACTTGATGGGTGTACATTTTGTACCTCCAAACCCATTTCCAAGTATGACCCGATTCCTATAATTGCACTAAATTTCCAAAAATTTCTTATCAAATTGTTTTATAAATACATTCTTTTCGTTTTAATGCTTCAGATTAAACTACCATGTATCTTTTCATATCATGTATTTTTTTAGAATGACAAGTTAGTAGTTAGTGATTCGAGCCCACAATGACATCCAATTGAGCAATATGCAAGAGACAAACCCTTGCCTTAAGGGATAAACTCCAATCCTTTTTTTCGCCCCAGAAGGAAAACCCCCATGGGGAGACTTAAACCTGAGACCTCCTTCATGTGGTAACAACCTCCTGACCAACTCTGTTAGGCAGATGTTGGCATATCATGCGTTGGTAACTTCTAACTGACAAGCTCTCCTTCAAAAATATATCGCTATAGTCTCAACGATATCACATGATTCGAAGGGGATACGTTTAAAACATAATCTATAATAGTAAGATACCAATCGATGCATTGGGATCGGTACTGCGAATCTTGCAATGGTATAATTAATCTTATTTACTTCAAAT
>BQNB010021922.1:0-63626 GCA_026074375.1 Tanacetum coccineum | reverse complement strand
GGTTCACCCTTTTTTTAATTCCTAGTCGGCAAGAGAAGTAATCCTACAAGGATTAGAAGATCAACTCTATAAATAAAAGGTTAATTGTTTCATTATGAGAATAACTTGAAAAAACCTAAAAACATATAGATCGACTTATTCTTTCTTCTTGGTTGACCGGCTTCAAGTTTAGGGAATCTTTGGTTTTGTCTTCACAATTAAACAAACAAACCGCACACCTTTTGGGTTTTTTTGTTTAGTTCGATCGTCACTTCTTAGTGATTCATTGTTCGTAAGTTGATAGATTCAAGAGACGAAGAAGATCGTTTGTTATACAAAAGAGTCCATTTTCGATGATATTGTTTTACGATCTTTTTGTTGGTGTAAAGCTAGAGGTAGTTCTAAGTTAAGATGGGATAGTTGGATTCAACACCCATATTTGATTTCTTTGTAATTGTCTAGCTTCTTGCTAGTGTTTCTAATAAAGTTGTCGTTAAAAAAAAAGCTTTAGATTAAAGCGATCAAGATCATACCAAACACTTATTCATTATCGTAACTTCACTGAGCAGTCATGAGTGATTTAGCCTCTCATGGCTAAGGAGTTCATAACAAAAGTACACTTTACATAAAATTCCATTATTTCAATAACTAGGTAAGAAAATCGTCTTCGTTTTTTATCGTTAAATATTTTCCATTAAAGAAAGAGGTGTTTCTTGGTGTAAGGGAAGTATGTGTGTGAGATGGTTTGTAGAATGAGATGGATAGTGAGGATGAGTGCTTTGAGGATGAAAATTCGTCCTCAATTTATAGGCAAGCTTGGGTACAAAGTGCGGCGCACTTAGAAAAAAGTGAGGCGGACTTTGGGTGTTAATGCGATAGCATTTAATAGATTTTACTGGAAGTGCGGCACACTTACAAATAAGTGCGACGGTTTTGAGGAGTTAACGCGATAATATTTAATAGACTTTAATTATTCAGACTTTGGGAGAAAGTGCGGCGCACAATATTATAAGTGCGGTGGTTTTGGCTTCAAAGGAAAGTGCGGCGCACAATATTATAAGTGCGGCGGACTTCATGAACTTTAGCTAGAAATCTTTCTTTTCTTGTATTCGCCTCCCAAAGTGTATAGATTCTTGAGCTTGGGCCTGTAGTGTCTTCAAGTGAACCTATAAGCAATTCAAGCTAATTAAGTACCAAAAGTTCACGAGAAATGATCAAATATACATAAATAACGCCATAGAAATATGTATAATTTAGGCGTTATCAGAGACTGAATTTGATTTCTATCAATATCAAGTCCCAATAGTTCTTTTCCATTTTGTGAAATAGAATTAGTACTAATCGGTTTCGTAATAAGGTCCACCGAAATCATAATCAAAATTATCATCATCATTATAGTAAGCATGTGATTCTGCTGACTCATATTTGTAATATTCTTCCATTTTCTTATTATGTTCTAAAAAGTTGCATTTTTAATTCCTTTTTACTAGTGGAATTTAAATTGCTCTCATTTAGATATTCAACAACTAGTTTTAATGCCCGTGCACGCACGAGGTTTAGACATTATGTTTTTTTAAATACATGTATGATTTTTATTTTTATTTTGTTTTATAAGTTATGTTATAGAGTATTATCGAAATCATATAAAGAGAATAGATTCATATCTTATATATAATTAAATGAGTTGTGGATATTATTAATTTTTTTTCTTCTTTTGATTTGCCTGTTAACTAACTCGACATTGCGAGCCGACTAATCTCTACAAAACTACTCTTTTAGGTAGCCCGAAGTCGGCTCATGTGAACCGTCGAGGCCACAAGGGGATTAGTTTTCTCCTCGTTATATTCGAAACCATGACCTCCACTTTGGAAGATGGTTATCTTACCGTTGGGTATGCAATTGATATTGTATATGTTTTATGATTCTAGTTGCATTATTGAGTCAGCTATACTTAAGATTAATGGTCTCTCTTTGTTGTTAAAACATGTTATAAATTTAGCTTCGCCATTCGAATTTAAAAGGCAATCCAAGCCGAGTTATCAAAATCGTCAATATTTATAGAATATAGAAAGCTAAAAAACTCAAATAAGTATTATGTTTCGTACATACAATATTTTTGGTCAAACAAAGATTTACCTATTGTATATCTTTAATACATATACAAATATAAAAAGACTTTTACCCATTTTTCCGTACACAACACTTTTTTAAGATATAAAAGTAGCATAGATTGTTATATATGATTTATAGGCATACATACATGTCAATGGAATAAAGACTTTGAGAAATTTAAATGTTAGAATTTTAGTACGTATTAAACAAAAAGAAAAAAAATGCAATTCTTCCAAACACATCAATGAATAGCTAGAAAACCCTTTTTATTAATTTATGATATTTTATGTGCTTCGGTGTTTTTCTATTTGGTTGTACAACATAATTTCAGACCGACAATGAAAAATCCATCAAAAAGTCTTCGGGTAGATTTGGGATGTGATTAGATACTGTTAAATCTTTGTTTGGAAGTAAAAAATTGTTTACGTTTGTAATATTTTAAAATATAAAGTCTACGGGTATAAAGTTTAAGGGTTATTTGTTTATTTTTTAAGTTATAATAAACATGTATATTTATAAATTTCCTTAATCCATATAATTTATTTTAAATTAAAAAATCAATAAATTTTTATTAATTACCTCCACTTTTTTCAAGTTTTTTTCTTCACAAATTTGACACAGTTTCTTTTTAGGTTGTTTTTTTTCTCGCTCATATTTATCATTACATAATTTTTAATTGTGAACCAAACTCGATTTAACTTTTGACTTTTTATTGACCAATCAGATCACACGATTTTACCTACGTGGCAAAATCAAGCGTTCTGATTGGTCTAATTTTTAAATTCATATAATTCAATTTGATGGAAAACTCCGAAATGATGTAATTCTTTTATTATATAAAAGATTTTTATTCTTGATATCATATAAGTTAATGGGTTTTTAATTTCTTCTGAAAATACTGGTAAGAAAATAAATCGTAGTGAACTAACTTCGTCATCTTCTTGTTTAAGCTTAATGGCTAGCTTAGTTCTTTTTTCATAATATTCAAATAATATCTTAAAACCAAATATGAACTATCTGTTTCAAATTCTAATTTTAATTCAAAACTTTCCATCATAAGATTGTGTCAAATAATAATTCTTCATTTCAAAGTATTTTTCTTATTTCTACTCATGGCTAGACGATGTGTCACTTGAATAATCACTAGTATTTGTGTTAGGAATACGAAAAGTATCGGTCACTTCCAATATAGATAGTCGTAGCTCATAGATTAATCATATGTAATGTTAGTAAGCTAACCGGGGCAAAGACACATGGAAAGCCCATAGCCGGTTATAACTTGATGTATTTATACCCTCTCCACACATGGAGAGGGTGTTGTTTGTTCATTTTTCTCACACACTTAATCTAATATTCTCTTCTTTGTTTCTCTATCTAAGTGTTCATCCAACCATATCTTTCTCTCTCTCTAAAACCCTAAACGAATCCATCATCTATGTGTGTTAAGATATTCTACAATTGGTATCAAGAGCCATGCAGTGTTTGTGAAGGTTTTGTGTACGTTTTGTGTACTCTTTTGTTTCGTGTTCTTAGTTCAAACCTATAAAAAGATTTTCATTTTTGAGGGTTTAAAAACCATAAAGCTTTAAACTTTCTTCTTTAGTTATCTTAGTATAGGCTAGAAGTACAAGAAAATCTTTGAAAACCCATCAAAAACTTCATCTTTTTGAGTCTTTTTGGTTAGAAAAAAGGTTTTGTACTAAGAATCTTGATTTTAAATTTTTCGTGTCAAAAACGTTAAAGTTTATGTTTTTAGGTTTTAATAGTCTTAGATGGTAAGAAGTACATGAAAAATGGGTAAAAACGTCAAAAAGTGAGTCTTTTTAAGATTTTTGATTTTTGAGTTTCGAAGAGTATTAGGCCAATTACACGTAAGGGCGAATTATACGTGTTTTTTTGGTCAGGCGAATTATACGTGTTTTTGGTCAGGCGATTTATACGTGTTTTTGGTACAGGCGATATACTTAGTAAGTATACTGTCATACAATTCTAAATAATGAAATAAAAAATTTTCAATACTTCAGTCAATCATTTAACACTAGAAACAAACTATATTTAGATAATACCTCAAACATACAACACACCATCACCCTACAATCACAATACAAGCCAAGCCACACACCACAAGCTAGCATTACAACCTGCAAAAAGCCAATGCCACACAACCATATAAATAACACGGATCTTATTACATAACACAAAAGGCTGACATCCACACTAGTCCCATAATGTGCCTACCACTCTCCGACTCAACATCTAAAACTAATACTGTAGCGGCTGCGGTTTAAATCCTATTAATATTCAACACGGTGTCTATATTTTGAGGTTATGACCCCAAATACCCAATTTAGTACAAGCAAGCGGTGTTTACTGTCCTCTGCCTAAAGTGGGATATGTAAACGTGAGTCTGCTAGGCATAGTTCTAGCTGCCGTACAATAAGGGTACCCCATTATTCCTTTCCAGCTGCACACCCATTATGCTGTGGAGTTCTAAGCCCACAAAACTCTCCATTTTTATCCTTTCTTAGCACATAATTCCATTCAATACATGGTCTTAAGCTCTGTCCCATGAATCACATCTAATGATTATAACAACTTTGTGGTTTCAATGGTTTTCTAGAGCCTAAATGATAAAATTAACATAAGGATTTTAGCTGTTTGCATCCTTAGTAGCTAAGAAAAATACCCAACCGAACTCCTGCTAAAATCATCAGTCACAACCCAAACAGTACTTCCTTCTTATAATAATAATACTTTCTTACTGAAACAGGTCTAAACAAAATTTGGTAAGGGGTAGTGTTTTTGTGTGCTTGAGAGAGTAGGGAATGAGAATTTTTATGTTTTTGAAAATTTATTAATAGGATGATAATATATTTATTTATATCCATTATGAAGTATATCATCCTAAGATGGACTTACTGATGGACATCCTTTCTAACATGGCCTTATACAGGGAGGCCTTTATCCTGCTTACTCCTCTTTTTGCATGGTCAACACTAAGATGCTTAGTGCATTCACTACATACACATACTATTGATAGGTATATACCTCTAACTAGTATTACCCTTCTATCCAGTTTGTTCTATACTTTTTGTCATTCACACTTAATACCATACCTAAATCTTCTGTGCCATAATTTTTGATATCAAAATTTCAATGTATCTCTATAGACTTCCTTCTCAGTAATAGCTTGTGAGTAAGTAGTTCTCAGTTCTTGTGCTGACTACTTGTTCGATTTATCATTAGATAGAAATGAGAATTATACGTAGCGTCCAAAGGGCAATTGTAACTACGTGTTTTTTCCCAAAGGCGTTTTATCCGTATTTCCCAAAGGCGAATTATACTGGTTTTCCACAGCGATTTATTGTATGGTGGATCACACAGGCATTTAAATAATTACGTTGTTTTTCCAACCATGCGATTTTATAAGTGTTTTTCACAGGGCAGGTTAGACGAGTATTTTCAAACATTCATTTATACATTTATTTTCCAAGGCAATTGTAGACTTGTTCCTTAAGGAGATTTATTACATTTTTTGCTGGGTGATTTATACCTTTACTTGGGAGATCTATAATCACTTGTCATTAGGTGAAGTATACGTTGTCTTTGATCGTAAAATCTCGTGAAAACTTGATTTCTGGTTTTATCAAGAATTTTAAAATCCCGGTATTCCAAAGAATCGAACTTCATTAATCAAACCATCACTTTAACACAACTGTACTCAACGTATATGCTTCTTGTTAAACGTGATAAAAAGTGAGTTAATAATGTTTGTGCATATGCAAAGTTTTGGTGTTGTGCGTCTACTAATACTGTTCAGATACAAATAATGGTTGATGCTACTGCCATGCATATAAGTATTGTGCACGTGAAGGTTATTAATATTGTTCTTACTTGGAGGTTTTTGGAACGAGATCAGTTTGTACTGCTATGTGAAGAAAGTTTGTACTGTTCGAAGTATTTGTACTGCTTTCTTTGTCCGAGAAGATTTTTAAACTGCTAGTGTCGTCCGAGAGAAGAAGTTTATACTGCAAGTTTTAATCCGATATCGGACAACACACACACAGAAGAATCTCGGACAGAACTAACAGTTTTTTTTAAAGGTTATTTGTTTTTGGTGTTTCTGTCTGGTTTGGTTTTAAATATTCTTAACAGATTTAAAGGCTCGTATTTTATTGGTTTAATTGATTACGAAGATGATTAATTATCACCTATTTGAAGTTGAAGTGGAACTATTTGGGTTTGTGTTTTATCATATCTTAAAGTGGGTGTTACACTTTGAAGATAACTTGTTCGTGCTTAGAAACGATGTGACGAAGACTTGTCAAAATCTAGCAAGGGTGTGTGATTTTTCTTATGGTGCTCAATGCTCACATTTGCTATCACTTTGGTCTGGTGTCTTACAAAAGATGAGGATTTTTGTCAAGAGGTTGCGATCTACTTATATTTTACAGATTTATTTATAAGTTTGACGTCACGTGGATAGTACAAGATATAAGACACAAGTTTGGGTTGTTCTACTTCAGCATCAAGTTCGTTATACCTAGTTTTCTTCATCAGTAATCATTACATAAAGCCTACAGAATTGAAGATTCAAGAAATGGTTAACATATGGGTTTCAGGGGAAGCTTATTGTTAAAATGTTTAACCATTTACATGCATCATTGAGGTGAAGGTTTTTACTACTGCTAGTCATTATTACTACAGCTAGTGTGAGTTTCTACTACTCAAGTTCATTTTCCTTATTGTGCTTAATGGTAGGTAATTTGAGGAATTAGAAGGCTCGGATTAGAAGTGTGATATTGGTTTGTAGTGGTCAAGATCAAAGTTGCTTATATTCATATGTCCCCTATTGGATTATGACAAAAAGGGGAAGAAGATGTTAACAAGTACAATTGGCAACTTATAGATCCTTGGTGTGGCATGGTATAAAGAAAATCTACTTAAGGGGAAGTTTTGTTTCATTCAGGGAGATGATTACATCTCAACTTCAAGGGAAGTTGTGGCTTTATGATGAAGTTAGTACACGACTTTGTTTGTTTTGTCATCATCAAATAGGGGAAGATTGTTGGGATTCTAGATTTGATGAGACAAAATAAATAAAAGAATGAAACAAAAGGACTAAAATTGTTATTAAAGAATTCTACAAGCTGGTGGAGAATATGTAGATTCTGGAAGATCTCCTTAAGAAGATAAAGATAACAGAAGATATTCTTAAATGTTTAAAATATATTATTCGTTCTTATCTTCCTTTGTAAGCCTTGAAATCTCTCTATATAAAGAGATTCACAGGCATGTTATTAAGTGTGCACAGAAAAATATAGTCGACTAGTAAAAGTGTGTGTGTGTTCTAGGCGTGTGGTTCATTGTAAACGCCTAGAATGTGTGTTCTAGGCATGTGGTTCATTGTAAACGCCTAGAATGAGTGTTGTAGCCTCAAGATCAATGTTTCATTGATCATGTTACTAGTTAGAGTAACTGTTCTAGAATTGATCATCTAGAATTGGGGCTTGTATGGAATGATAATGAAGAAAAACCTTGTTTGATAATATACCGTTCTTTATATTCCGCTGCATACTTATATTATCTGTAAAACATATTCTAGATGGGCTTAAACGATCTTCACAACAACAATCTCCAATCATTGTACAATCATCTTTTATCTTATCACATTAAAATGGATTCAATTATTCCACTTGGACAAAAGAATACTCTTGCTGAGTACATGATACTCTTTGGTGCTGACAATCGTCCACCTATGTTGGACAAGGACCTGTATGATTCTTGGAAAAGTATAATGGAATTATACATGCAAAACAGAGAGCACGGAAGAATGATACTTGAATCAGTTGAAAACGGTCCACTCATTTGGCCTACTATTGAAGAGAATGGGGTGACCAGAACAAAGAAATATGCTGAATTATCTGCTGCTGAGAAAATTCAAGCTGATTGTGATATGAAGGCAACCAATATCATTCTTCAAGGTCTACCAGCTGATATCTATTCACTTGTGAATCATCACAGAGTTGCCAAGGATTTATGGGAGAGAGTTCAATTACTGATGCAAGGTACCTCTTTGACTAAGCAGGAAAGAGAGTGTAAACTATATGATGCATTTGATAAGTTTACTCACATCAAGGGAGAATCACTTCATAAGTATTACTTGAGATTCACTCAGCTGATTAATGACATGAACATTTACAACATGAAAATGGAGCAATTTCAAGTTAATACCAAGTTCTTAAACAGTCTTCCACCTGAATGGAGTAAGTTTGTGACTGATGTCAAGCTAGTAAAAGATTTGCATACTACCAACTTTGATTAGCTTCATGCATATCTTGAACAACACGAACTCCATGCAAATGAAGTACGTCTTCTGCGTGAACGCAATCAAGATCCACTTGCATTTGTTACAAATCAGCAGATGACACCACCTCACTTCAACACTTATCAGTCTTCATACAACAATCCTCAGCTTCAACAACAGTTTCCACCATCTCAGTATGGATCAATTCATCCCAATCAACATTACTCATCTACTTATCCATCACAACCTCAATTCAATAATTCATCAGTTCAACAATCATATCCATATCAGTCTCAAATGAATCATCAAACCTCATATGTTCCACAAATTACTTATCAATCACCTCAAGTTTCTACACAACCGATGACTGAGTCACCTTTTATGGACTCAAGTTTTGCTGTTCCTATATTCTCTCTAGGAGATGATCCAATTGCTTGTCTCAACAAGGTAATGGATTTTTTTAACTGTTGTAGCTTCCTTAAGGTTCCCCTCAACCAATAATCAACTTAGAACTTTAACAAATCTAAGAAACCAAGCCACTATTTAAGATGGCAGGGTCACAGTGCAACAAGTTCAGGGGATACAAGGGCAAAGTTATTCTAGTATTGGTTATAAGAGTAATGCTACTAGTTCTAGGGGAAACAATGCAAGTGGACATGCAAAGGTTGTTAAATGCTACAACTGTCAAGGTGAAGGACATATGGCTAGGCAATGCACTCAGCCTAAGCGACCAAGGAATGCAGCATGGTATAAGGATAAAGCAATGTTAGCTGAAGCTCAAAGATTCAAGAAATGGTTAACATATGGGTTTCAGGGGAAGCTTATTGTTAAAATGTTTAACCATTTACATGTGCATCATTAAGGTGAAGGTTTTTACTACTGCAGCTAGTCATTATTACTACAGCTAGTGTGAGTTTCTACTACTAAAGTTCATTTTTCTATTGTGGCTTAATGTTAGGTTAATTTGAGAATTAGAAAGCTTGGATTAGAAGTGTGATATTGGTTTGTAGTGGTCAAGATCAAAGTTGCTTATATTCATAAGTCCCCTATTTGATTATGACAAAAAGGGGAAGAAGATGTTAACAGGTACAATTGGCAACTTGTAGATCCTTGGTGTGGCATGGTACAAAGGAAATCTACTTAAGGGGAAGTTTTGTTTCATTCAGGGAGATGATTACATCTCAACTTCAGGGGAAGCTTGGGCATATGATTAAGTTTAGTACAGCGACTTGTTTGGTTTTTGTCATCATCAAATAGGGGAAGATTGTTGGGAAATTTGATGAGACAAAATAAATAAAAGAATGAAAACAAAATGGACAAAATTGTTATAAAAGAAGATTCTACAAGCTGGAGGAGAATATGATAAATTCTTGAAGATCTCCTAAAAGATACAGATAACAGGAAGATATTACTTAAAAGTTTTTAAGAATATATTATTCCGTATCTTATCTTCCTTTTGATAAGAGCTTGAAGATCGTCTCTATATAAAAGAGATTCACAGTCATGTTATTAGGTGCACAGAAAATATAGTCGACTAGTGAAAAGTGTTGTGTGTTCGTAGGCCGTGTGGTTACATTGAAAACGCTAAAAATGAGTGTGTGTAGCCCAAGAATCAATGTTTCATTTATCATTTTTACTAGTTAGAGTAACTGTTCTAAGAATTGAACATCTAGAATTGGGGCTTATATGGGAATGATAGATTAAAAAAACCTTGTTGATAATATACCGTTCATTAATATTCCACTGCATACTTATATTATCTGTAACAAACATATTCTAGATGCCCCACCATCATCTGCCTTAAACGAATCTTCACAACACACTTCTGAATGAAACTCGCAGCGCCCTAACAGTCATCAAAGGCTACAAGCCATCTACGTATCTAAATTTTCCACAGAGCCATCTTGATCAATGCTGTACAAATCCTACCTCTATCAAGTGGAGCAGACGATATTCATCTCTGATCTGTCAATAACACACACACAATACATTATCACTTAATCTCCTTGAGTAGATGAACCTTTAACTTGTGAACTAAGTTCCTTCCAGCAGTATTAAACATCTAAAATTTCCACTAGTAGTACTAAACATTAATTAGTCTGCTTTGTATTCTCAGAAGAAAGAACAAGCCGAAGTTCTGAGAAATTAGTATGTGAACTTGAAGACCTTTTCATCTCAGCTTCAGAGACCCTTAAGGTTGTTGTTGAGATCATCCAATATCAGACTGTCCTAATGTCTGGCATTAATTCATCGATGATTGAAAGCAATTTGAACTTCATAGAGGAGGAAGACTTTCTTAGAAACACTTTGATTGACAACTACCCTTTGATATTGTAATCGCAGCATGAACCTCCAATTGACTTATGAGTTTTGGAACCTATCATAAACAGCCTTATCCAACTTTCATTTAGGTGCACTGGTAAAGTTTTCAAACTTATTTTTTTAAAACATTTTCTGCATACTTTTTGATTCTATCATATTCATCAAACTGATTTGATGCATGTAGCCGCAAGAGATTTAGCATCTCTAACATTATGAAACTTAAGCGAGACATATCATAAGGTATTATGCTAAAAGCAAGATGCTCTTAAAAAATATACACTGATCCCGATTCCAAAGGCAGCACCGTATTTTTAAGTCTAAGAATTAGGGACACCGAACATCTATCCCATAAAGCGATCTCCTTTAAATGCATTTCTTACATGTGTTCGCTCACAAAAGACAATTATGTACCCATAAGATAGTGAACAGTGTGACAGATATATTGAGCCGCATTCTCAGCTCAAAATATCATAATCACCTTCTTGATGATAGGGAAATACATGATATTTTGCACAAAAGACAAGGAAGATCAGTAATGGTAGTATAGCTATGAGACTTGTTCTGCCCACTTTGTAAATAGTGAAGAACTTTTTCCTAACATATAGATTTCTTCTTAATCACAGCATGATTCCACACAAGCTCAGATAACCACTTGTGATTGAATCCCTTACTGAATAGAACATTGAACCACATTAGCTTTGCAAATGGTTTGCAACCTTAGATAAAACCAAAGCAAACAAATAAAGAAACATTGAAAAAACAAGACAATATCTATTATGCATACCACTAATCAAGCAATCGCTAATAAGAACAGTATTATGTTAACACAAGAAAACTTATTTATTAAATAACATAAACTGACTATGTTACAGGGTTACAAACGACTAGATTGCTAAGATGAATCTCCATTTGGCTATGTTGATCTATACAACAAAGCTCACACAAGACCTTAGGTTTGCCTTTTCTCTAGCACCAAGGAAACCCTAATAGGGTCATTAGTAGCACAACCAGCGGATAATATATGATCATGCATAATCCTTTCTCCTAAGTATTATCTCATTCGATAACTCTAACTTGTCTAACTAACGTACTTACATAAGCCGACTCAAACTAATTACATACCAGGCACTAACTTATACACGAACAAACCAGAACTAACTATGCTAAACTCTTTCTACAACTAGTCACTAACAAGTGTACTGCCGAGAACTTAACTACTATACACAAACAGAAATCTATAAGTCTTGTATACCATAATTCCTAACAGGAGTCCACTATGTTATTATAGTACGGAACAGTGTCCTTTTTTTATTTGAGAGTCAAACTAGCTCTTTAAAAACCTGGTTTTCAACATGATTAATTTCAGTTACAAAGATTGCACGTATTCCCCCGAATCACTTTTGCCACATCTATTTTCTTAGTTCCACATTTTGAGGAGTCATCAATTTCCACATAATCATAATTGGACATTCCTCTCCTTTGGACTTTTTTCTCAATTGATCTTTAATAATACTCCCTTCTAACATATAAAATGGTGGTCTGTCTTTGACTTGTACTGAGCTTTCAAAATCAATACTTTTCAAAAAATTCCCTGGAATTTTCAAAAGCATTTGATAATACAAGATTCATCCTTTTGAAAAATTCACTTGATTAAGTTAGAATTGACTAATTCTAGAGAAATACTATGCTTTTTCGAAGTTATGAAGGTAACTTATTCAAACAAGATCATTATGCACATATTGAGTAGAATTTCAAAAGCTCGGGGTCCTCAAGTATCTGAAACCACTTAATGCACACAGATTACAATTCCTCTTTTCATGTGTTTTATTTTGTGGTTCCTTTACTTCTATCCATATTCAGCCTATTCACCCAAACCAAGACATAGAAGATCATCCCACATTTAAAAGAACAACTTGATAAAGCAATCATTTGATCTCGTTTGAAAGAGTCGATCATTTTTACAAAAAGTAATTCCTTACATAGGCAATTCTCCAAACATGTGTTTTGCTAAACATGGAATACTGTTGTACAGGCAACGACACAAACAAACAAATGTCTCCAAAAAACTGTTGTCGTCCTAACCATAAATTTCATTTAGAAGATCTTTTATCAAACACACTAGAAGACATGTCCTTTTAAAGATTTTAGAAATTACAATAATTCATTGGTTAAAAACAGCCATTAGTATGTTCAAACTTCAATCACTCATTATGTACGAGCATTCAGTTTGAGTCCTTAGCTTCCACCTATTTGTTAAACCCGGCAAGCGGTGAAACTTAAGCTTTTAAGGCTTTCATTCTCCAAACTTACCTTAGGATGTTCTTTTAGGAGCTAATTCTTGATTTTTAGAGTAACAGAAATCCTCAGGGGCGCAGATACAAAAGATCAAGCACCCACCCCCACATATGTACAGGAAAGCATCAACACGACAATCAGAAGAGATTGGCCAACCCGAAAGCTGAGTTAACCGGACAATTCTTGTTGTGGAGTAAAATTTTAACCCCAAAAACAACAGATAGTCTAATATTGAATTATTTCATAATCAAATAGGTTAATATAAAGAAATTGTTTTTTAGTTTAATGGCCCTCTGGATCCCTTTTCTTTTTTAGAGATATGTTTACAATTATCGACTACTTGTTTATACGATGCCAAATATTCAATGCGTAGTCCGTCATCAGCAATCACAAGCAGAAGTCAACAAGAGAAATGCTAGAAATAACAATAAATACAAACAAACAAGCGTTCAGTTTAATCATCCGACGCAGAGCTTTCTATCTTAAGATAAAGGTTAGACCGTATGAAAACGAGGTGCTTTCTTGAACTCGGATTATGATAACCCTAGAGCTAGTTTGTCTGAAATTATCACTAGAAATAGAGCCATTAGTGGCTTTAGTGATAAGCAGGTAGCACTGTTTTGAAAAAAGATTGACCCACTTTAAAATAATCAGCGTTAGACAACTTTTCCAAATCAATTTCGTTTTCCATATATTTATCTTCCTTTTCTTTGGATTCACTTTTGAAAATAGTGAATGTTTTTAATAAACATTCATTTTCTTTGATTTGTTTAGAAAGATTTTGCTCAAGTGAGTCAACTTGTTCTTTCAGTGCAAGCTTCTCTTTAATCATATCATCCATTTGAGAATCAATCATTTTTTCACGACTGCTTAAATCAATATTAAGACGTTGTTCAAAAGTTTTGACTCGTTCTTTATATCTCTCTAGCTCAGCGGTTACTGATTCATTATTCTGTTCCTTATTAGCCTTTTCCCAATTATTTACATGATTAATCATTTGTTCCGACATTTGTTCTATCACAGATAAGATCATTAAATCTTGTTGTGACTGCAAATTAGTATCTTGAACATTTGCATGTTGTGTTTCTTGCAAATATTGAGAGTACGGAATGATATGTCTATCACTATGTATCTCATTATCTGTAAAATCCACAACTTGTGTTTGTTTAAAATCCTGCATTGCATGCACACTTTGATTTTCCATATCATTAAGATAGGTTTCAGAATGAGGTACCTTTGAGATAACGTCAGAACCATAGTTGGAAATATTGGCCATGAGAACTGCTTTTGCATTCGAGATATCATCACAGTGAGAATCATAAGTGTTGGGACTTAAAAGACTTCATGGATTCTTAAAAGTTACTGTTGCTCAGGTACATAATGGAAATTATGCTAAGTGGTTAGTACTGGTAGTATAATGTTACCACTGCTAGTTACTACTGTTAGTATAATTTAGTACTGATATCATTCAAAGTTATTGATGTTGTTGACGTATGGACTGACTCAGTATTGAAGGACTAAAATTAAGCTAAGTTAGTTAGTGCTTGTAAGTAGTAAAAGTTTAGACTGCTAGTACAAGTTACTATTTTAGTGTATATTAGTAATTGCTAGTACTAATGTTTAATACTGCTTTATGTTAATAGTGATTCTATGGTGAAAGATTAATAATTGTTTGAAGACTTTCTAATTGTCAAGAGGAGAAAGACGTATTAAGAGTTAAAGTTGGTTTGGATGAAAATGAATGCGTTGTATAGATTATGTGTTTTGTGATATTTATGTAGATTGATTTTATTAAGGTAATTGTTGTTGTAGCGATTACGTTTTATCCGTATTAGCAATAGAAATAAGACAATTATGAAGAACTTATCTTTAGGATTATATTGTATAAGCCGTATAGGACTCCTTAGTCTATAAAATGAGGCTCTATGGCATTAGTTGAGATATTAAAAAACATGCAGTCGTATCATTATCAGTTTTCATAGTTGTCAAAGTCGATTGAGAAAAGCTTCAAGGTTGTAAACCCCAGTACTAAGTTAAGAGTACTCGTATTATTAATCTAATAATATTGGAGCGTTTGGTTATATCTTTGTTGTTCAAGATTACTGTTTCATTGATTTTACTTCTAGAGTATTAAGGTGTAGATTCCGCATACACTTTAATATGCATACAAAGTTTCTACAACAAGTTATTTTGGATTTATCCAAGGTAATTTATCGTACACCAACATAAGAATCGATATCTAGGTTTGGGATCAACATGTGGTCTTCAGAGCTTTGCTTTTGGAGAAGATACTTTGATCTTTAAGATATGGTGCTTGATTTTCAAATAGTGGTCCTTACTGCAAAAGCTTCCATATCATTATTAGGGGAGTATGAGATGTTATTCTTATCTTCATGACTATAAACTATACCTGATGTCGTGGTGGCGTTACTAATTTATGAATCGATGGAACCACTTAATATCAGTTAATTCTGCTGTTTGTACATGGTTAGGTTCGTGATTATGTGCAATAGTAGTAAGCTCGAGTGTTAATGCTGCCAATATTAAGTTTATACTGCTAGGGTAAAAGTAGTTAGTTACTACTGCTTAGGTAAAAGTAGTTACTACGGCTTGGGCTTAAAAGAATTACTACTGCTAGCATTGTTTGATATCAGACAAAACACATGGTTTGGATCTCGGTTGGAACAGTACAAGATTAATGCTGCTTAAGTTAATACTGCTAGTTAGTAGTTTATACTGGTAGTGTATTTTTACTACTGTTTAACCATTTTAATGCTGCTCTTCATTGTTACTACTGCTCGGTATCGATTACTACTGTTAGTCATTTTTAGTGCTGCTCTTCATAGATGGTACTACATGGTATTCGTTACTACTATTGGACTTAAACCAAGGTTTGTGCTGCTTGTATGTTTAATAATGCCAGTAGAAGAAGTTTTCTACTGTTGGTTACTACTGCTTGGTTTAAGGAGAAGGTAAAGTTTTGGTTTAAATGTTTAAAAGGCTCGTTTTTAGATTATTTAAAGAATTGATTACAAAGAAGATTGTTTATGATCTATTTGGAGTTTAATACTGCCAATAGAAGAAGTTTTCTACCATTGATGCTAACACTGCTAGTCTACAAGTTAGTGCTGCTAGCCCTAATGTTAATGCTGCTAGTCCACAAGTTTGTACTGCTAGTGTCAGTGATAATACTATGTATGCTTTCATGGTTGAAAATCCTAATGGTTCTAATGTCCTACACCAGGACTTAGAGCAAATTCATGAAGATGATTTGGAAGTAATGGATTTGAAGTGGCAGCTCTCTTTGCTAAGTGTGAGGGCAAAGAAGTACTACCAGAGGACATGCAAGAAGATTTTCATTAATGCTAATGACACTGCTGGATATGATAAATCCAAGGTGGAGTGTTACAACTGTCATAAGTTGAGACACTTTGCCAAGGAGTGTAGAGCTCCAAGAAGCAAGGAAGGTCAGTTCAAAAATCAAGACAACACCAGGAAGCAAGGAAACAATGAAGACACATCTTCAAAGGCAATGTTGGCTATAGATGGTGTAGGTTTTGATTGGAGTGACATGGCAGAAGAACAAGTTCAGACAAACATGGCTCTAATGGCATTTTCAGACTCAGAGGTATACACTGATAAAACTTGCTCTAAAACATGTCTGAAAAACTATGAAACTCTTAAGAAACAGTGTGATGATTTGATTGTTAAGCTTAATCAAACTGAATTTACAGCAGCTACTTATAAAAGAGGTTTAGCAACAGTAGAAGAACAACTTATCACATATAGAAAGAATGAGGTTCTTTTTAGTGAAGAAGTTGCAGTTCTTAAAAGAGAAGTAGCTTGTAAAGACTATGAAATAAATGTGCTTAAAAGTGAGTTTGAAAAAGTTAAGCAAGAAAAAGATGGCATTGATTTTAAAATTGAGAAATTTGATAAGGCCTCAAAAGACTTAGATCAGTTGTTAGGAAGTCAGATAACTGACAAAAGTAAAAAGGGTTTGGGGTATAGTGCAGTTCCTCCACCTCATCCTTTAATCTATAATAGACCTAAAAAGCTTGATCTGTCTTATTCTGGTCTTGATGAATTCAAAGAGCCTGAATTCAAAGGTTATGGTCCTGAGAATAGTAAGCAAGAGTCTAATGTTGTTTGTGAAAATGAATCAGATAATTCTAAGGAAAATTCTGATAAGTCTTTGGTAAAAGAACAAGTATCACAGGACAAAAGTAGCTTTGTTGAAGGCTATGGGCCTAACACTAGTAAGAGTGTTAGTGAAGTAGAACCTAAGAAAGTTAGGAAGAATGATGGTGCCCCAATTATTGAGGATTGGGTGTCAGATGATGAGGAACAAGATGAGTCTAAGCCTAAGTCTGAAAAGAAAACTGTTATTCCTACTGCTGCTAAGAAAGAGTTTGCAAAACCTGAAAATCATGAAAAACCATTTAAAAAGTCAGTTAGGTATGCAGAAATGTATAGATCACAATCTCCTAGGGGGAATCAGAGGAATTGGAATGGACAGAAGTCCAATCAACTAGGAAAAGATTTTGTGATGTATAACAAGGCTTGCTATATATGTGAAAGTTTTAATCATTTGCAGATTAATTGTCATAATCATCAAAGAAGAGGCATAGTATATAAAAAATAAACTACATGTTAGGGTGGATGCCCAAAACACACACCCTAATGTACTCAGGAATATGTCTCCTAAAGCAGTTTTGTTGAAAACTGGCCTCACCCCAGTTAATACTGTTAGGCCAGTTAATACTGCTCACCCCAAAACAAGCAGTTCATAGTGCTAAATCAAAGACACATTTTTTAAACAAGCACAATCAACTACTAAGAGGCCTTTTTATAAGCAAACAACATTAACTAGAAGATCTGTGCATGAAGCAAAGAGACACTATTATACTAGAAGGCATTATGCAGTTAATACTGCTAGGTCTTATTCAGGACAAGTTAATGTTGTTAGGGTAAAAGGGGTTAATGCTGTAAAGTCCTCAACATATTAGGTTTGGAGACCTACCAAATCTAATGGTGCATCACTTACTTTTAAAAGACACAACTACATTGATGCACGAGACAGATCCAAGTCAGTAATGGCTTGGGTCCCTAAAGGAATCTAATTTCCTTATTCTTTTGTGCAGGGGTATGCCACAACATTGTTGATAAAAGGAGTGTGTTGACCCGTGGATGCTCAAGGCACTTGACTGGTAAATAGCTTATCTCTCTGATTTTTTTTTCAAGCAGTTTGAGGGTGGATATGTTGCATTTGGGAGGAGGTGCATATGGTGGTAAAATTACTAGTAAGGAATCTTAAGATGATAATCGTGATTTTAAAGAAGTATACATGTCAATGAGTTAAAAATTCAATCTTTTTAGTTGTCTCACAGATGTGTGACAAAAAGAACTATGTCCTTTTTACAAACTCAGAATGGTCTTGTCTTATCTCTAATTTTAAAGTGCCATGATGAAAATCAGATATCTTAAAAATTCTAGAAAGGACAATATGTACAGTATTGATATGACAGCAAAACATTGTTCTAAAGAAAGTTTGGACTTGTATTTGTTGCAAAAGGTACATTAGTATGACTCAATGCTCTAGCACAGAAGACATGGTCATATAAATTTTTAAAAACATATATAAGTTGTCAAGGATAATGTAGTAAGAGGAATTACTACAAAAGTTTTTGAAAATGATCCTAACCTGTGTTGCATGTCTAAAAGGGAAGCAAACAGAGCTTTCTTGTAAGTTCCAAAGTTGTAAATCCAATTCTAAGCCTTTATTTTATGCTACATATGGGATTTGTTTGGTCTCAACCTTTGTGAGTTTGCTTGTGAATAGAGTATTGCTTAGTAGTCACTGAGATAATGTAGATTTACATGGGGTTTCTTTTTAACCAACTAGGATGAAACCAGTAAGATCCTTAAGCAATTTATCAAAGAATAGAAAACTAGTAGTTAAGAAAGTGAAAATATTCGTAGAAGTCATAATTGAACAGAGTTTAAGAACAAAAGTTATGGATGATTTTTGTAAGAGAAAAAGGTAATTAGAGAGATATAGTGTAGCTATGACTCCTTCAGTCAAAATGGTGTTGCTAGAGGAGAATAGGACACTCTTGAGGCTGCTAGAACAATGTTAGCTGACTCTAAGTTACCTACACATTTTGGGCTAAAGCAGTTTCTATGTTGTTATGTACATGAATAGGGTCTAGTAGTCAAGCTCTGACAAGACAGCTTTATGAATTATTAGAGTTTTAAAACCAGTCTAAGTTTATATAGACCATTTGGTTTGTCATGTCGCGATTCTTAAATTACTTTGGATAGTTTAGGCATAGTTGATGGAAAAAGTGATGAAGGTTTCTTTGTTGGATATTCTTTGGAGTAGTAAAGCTTTTAGGATTACAACACTGGAGAACCAAGAGGGAAGAAGAAACTTGCATAATGGTTCTTATGATAGAAAGGGACTGGTCACAAATGGCTATTTGATATTGATTTCTAACCAATCTATGACTATGTACCAGTTCCTTCAGGTACAGTTTCTAATGGACTTTTTAGGTAAATCAGAAGAAAATAGTCAAGATTCCATTGTGATGCCAATTTGGAAAGATACTTCATACTTTGATTCACCTACAAAGGATGTTAATAATGGTGAACCAAAAACTGTTGATGATGCTTAAAAGCAGGTTGAAGATGGTCTAAATAATGAGAATGCTGAACAAGAAAGGTTTGTAAATGATAGCAGTACTAAAGATGTTAATGCTGTTGAGCAAACAAGTTTACTACTGTGTCTGAAGTTATTTGGTAGTCTTTTAAACTTAATGATGTTGGTCCATCATGTTAGTACTGCTAGTCCAATGAGAGACAACACTGAAGAAGAACCAAAAGTTGATTTGGGGAACATTACAAATTCCTATATTGTTCCAACCACTCCAAATACAAGAATTCATAAAGATCACCCAATTGACAATGTGATTGGTAAAGTGCAGTCAACTGTTCAGACAAGAAGAATGTCAAAACCTACTTCTGAACAAGGGTTTCTCAGTGATGTGTATGAGCAGAAAATACATGATACCCTAAATACTTGTTTATATGCTTGTTTCCTATCACAGATTAAACCAACAAGCATTGCTAAAGCTCTATCTGATTCATCCTGGGTGGAAGCAATGCAAGAAGAACTTCTGCAATTCAAACTTTAACAAGTTTGGATACTGGTGGATCTCCCTAATGGAAAGAAGGCCATTGGAACAAAATGGGTCTTCAGAAACAAGAAAGATGAAAGGCGATATGATTCGGAACAAAGAAAAGGTAGTTGCACAGGGTCATAGCAGAAGAAGGTATTGATTATGTAGAAGTGTTTGCTCCTGTGGCAGAAATGAGAGGGCAATTAGAATTGTTTTTGGCCTTGCATCTTTTATGGGTTTTTCTGGTATATCAAATGGAGAGGTAAAGAGTTGCTTTTTTATATGGAAACCATGGTGGAAGAAGTCTATGTTATCAACCACAGGTTTTTAAAGATCCTGAATGTAGTCAAAGTTTCCAAGTGGTCAAGGCCACTTTCTGTTTGTGTAAGGCACAAGGAGGCCTGGTTTGAAACTTTGGTAACTATCTTTTAAGCATTGGGTTTAAAAAAAAAGGGGCAAGATAGATCAGACCTTATTTATCAAGAAGCAAAAAGGAGATATTTTGCTTGTACAGGTCTATGTAGATGACATTATCTTTGGCTCAACAAACAAGGAGTTATGTACTGGTTTTGAGAAGCTAATGAAAGATAAGTTTTAGATGAGTTCTATGGGAGAACTAACTTTCTTTCTAGGATTACAAGTACAACAGAAGGAAGATGGAATATTTATCAGTCAGGACAAATATGTAGCTGAAATTTTGAAGAGATTCAACTACTCTGATGTGAAGCCTGCTTCAACTCCTTTTGATTTAGAAAGACTTTTGGTCAAGGATGGAGATGCTGATGATGTTGATGTACATCTCTATAGGTCTTTGATGTATCTCACTGCATCTAGACCAAATATCATGTTTGCAGTATGTGCATGTGCTAGATTTCAAGTTACTCCTAAGACATCACATCTTTTAGCAGTCAAGAGGATTTTTAGATATTTAAAAGGCAAACCAACTTTAGGTCTTTGGTATTCTAGGGATTCTTCATTTGAACTGGTTGCTTATACTGATAGTGACTATGCTAGAGCAACTCGATAAGAAGTCTACAACTAGAGGTTGTTAGTTTTTGGGAAACAAGTTGATATCTTGTAGTCTAAGAAAGCAAATGTGGTATGCCACTTCTACAATGACAGTGAATATGTGGCTGCTTGTCTTGTTGTGGACAAGTACTCTAGATTCAAAACTAATTGCTGGATTATGGGTACAATTTCATGAACATTGTCATTAATATTGACAATAACAGTACTATCTGCATTATTGAAAATCCTGTTCAACATTCTAAAACAAAACATATAGAGATTATGCATCATTTTATAAGAGATTGCAACACTAAAAAGTTAATAAAAATGGTTAAAATTCATACTGATTTAAATGTTGCAGATCTTCTTACAAAAGGTTTTGATGCAGGCAGATTTCAATACTTGGTCTCAAGTATTGGAATGCTGAATCCTTAACTGTCTATATCTCTTTATGTTTTTGTAAAAGTTTTGTAAAGTATTAATACTGTTAGTTTTCTCAATTAATACTGCTAAGTATAATTAACACTGTTAGTTATACCTAAGACTGTTTGTTAAAACTGTTAGTCATAGTTAATGTTGTCAAGAAGAAAATGTTTTGGATTTTGTATATTTGGCTATGAACTAACATCTGCAGGTAAAGCATGTTGAATACCTGATGTTGAATGCTTCACCTTTTGAAGTAATGTTTGAGAAAGAAGATAATGGTCTTGGTTCACAGTGTTTAACTTTTATTCATGGGTTATGCATAAATATGGATCCTCATGAATTCCCACATGTCTATCTAGTCTTTTCTAGTGTGCTTGTGATGAATAGAGATATGTTGTTGCATAATTATTGAAGACAAAGTTAATGTTGTTCGACTTCGGTTAATACTGCTAGGCAAAAAATTACTACTGCCAAGAAAATGTTAATGCTGTTAAGATGACATGGGCACCAAAGTTGCAATTGTTTCAAATTCTTATCTCTTGAAGCATTGTTTGAGGGGAGGTTCCTTATTCATACAACCAAAAAGCATGGATGAAAGGATATGTTATATCATAAGTATGTTCAAAAGTAATCAAAACATGTCTAGGCTATCAAGTAAGGAGGGGCTTGGGACACCAAGATACCTCAGTCTAGTGGTCCCTCTGACAAAGGTTGGTGATGAGGCTGTCCATAAGGAGTTGGGTGACAGAATGGAAAGGGCTGTATATGCCTCTAGCTTAAAAGCATTGCAGAGACAGTTTAACATCAATAAAGACTTATCCATGGCACACACATAATGAATCAAATCTTTGGAATTTGGTTCAGGTTAGTAGTCCCAGGTGCCAAGATACCATTATTGGGGATGTGACATGAATGCTAAACTAGGTTTGAGATTACATCTAAACAGTCCATTGATCCACCTTCTCAAGAGGTACTACTTGGAAGTTGGGGGCTGAGGACAGTATGACACTATTGGAATTGATCGGAATTTTGTTACACAACTGTCAATATAAAACAGTAGAGTGTCTTGGTAAGCCAAAAGAAATGAGAGATTTTGTGAGCTTAAAAATAGAAAGAGAGATGTGTGCATAAAAACAGAAATGAGTGATTATGTGAGCAAAAAGAATTGAGAGATGATGTGAGCATAAAAATAGAAAGAGAGTTTGTGTGAATCAAATTTGATGATGAAAGTTGCTTATTGGAATGAAAATTGAATGATTACTGGTGTATTTCTTTTATGCTGCTCAGTTTTCAACACTTATGCTTGCTAAGCATTTGTTATGTTGTTAGGCTTAAATTAGTACTGCCCATATTTGTTTCTGCTGTTAAGCGTATGTTAATGCTGCCAGTTCAAGTTTTTGGTGTTGAGGGTGATTCTATAAATACTTCGATTAAGGGTTTTATTTACTTCTTTATTCGATTTCACTTATTCAAACGCTCTCTAACCATAAACCCTAATTCAATTTTCATCTTTGATCATCAAATTCATCATTATGTCAAGCCCTAAGTTTGTTGAAACGCACAATGTGGTCGCATTCTTGGAAAAACCCAAAGAAAGTGATGGGTTTGCAAAGATAATTGATTTCCTGAAAAACAGTTAATCAAGTCATCTATACATCTTGTATTGAACAATTTTGGACAACTGCCAAGGTACAGACAGTTAATGGAGTGCGATAGTTACAAGCCCTAGTTGATAAGAAGAGGGTTATTGTTACGGAGTCAAGCATTAGGAGAGATCTTCACTTGGATGATGCAGAAGGTACTGATTGTCTTCCAACTGCTACTATCTTTGAAGAATTGGCACGTATGGGGTATGAAAAGCCTTCTCAAAAGCTTACTTTTTATAAAGCCTTTTTCTCTCCACAGTGGAAGTATTTCATTCATACTATTACTCAATGCTTAAGTGCTAAATCCACTGCATGGAATGAGTTCAGTAGTTCTATGGCTTCTTTGATCATATGCTTGGCAACTAATCAGAAGTTTAATCTGTCTAAGTATATCTTTGATGCAATGGTGAAACACTTAGATGGAGGAGTCAAATTCTTGCTGTATCCATGTTTTCTCCAAGTTTTCATTAATCAACAATTGGGTAATATGTCAACTCACAAGAAGATTTTTGTTAATCCCTTTCACACAAAGAAAGTTTTTGCCAATATGAAGAGAGCTGGAAAGGATTTCTCTGGGAGAATAACACCTTTATTTGATACCATGATGGTTCAACCTGTTGAAGAAATGGGTGAGGATTCAGATCATCCAACTGATTCCACTCCAATACACATTATTGATCAACCATCTTCATCTTCCCAACCCAAGAAGAAACAACCATCTAAGAAGGCTCAGAGACAGGAGGCAGAGGTTCCTCAAGATGAGGCAGAGCATGAGGAAAGTGTACCAACACCTTCCAATGATCCACAACCTAGTGGTGAGGATAGCTTGCAACTAACTGATTTGATGGTTTTATGTACCAAATTGCAAACACAGGTTCTTGATTTACAAAAAGCAAAGGATGCTCAAGCTAAGGAGATTGCTGCTTTGAAGAAGAGGATCCAGAGGTTAGAAAGGAGGAAAATGTCAAGACCTACAGGTTTGAAAAGACTCAGGAAAGTTGGTATGTCTAGGAGAGTTGAGTCCTCTGAAGATCAGGAGAGTTTGGGTGCTCCTGAAGATGCATCCAAACAGGGGAGGAGTATTGAAGATATTGATGCTGATGTTGATGTTTCTTTGGTTGATGAAACTCAAGAGAGACAGGATGATGATTTAATGTTTGATACTGGAGTTTTGGAGGATGATGAGATGCATGTGGAAGCTAAAGTTGATGGGAAAGATGAACAGAGTACTAAGCCTGATGATAGTACTGCTGGTGAAGCAGTTACTACTGCTAGTGTTGATGATAGTGTTGTTCCTACAACTATTGAGGAAATCACTTTGGCTCAGACACTTATACAGATTAAAGCAGCTAAGCCTAAAGTTGTTACTACTGCTGCTACAACAACAACAACTACAAGACCCAAGGATAAAGGGGTGGTTGTACAAGAGCCAAGTGAGTTCAGAGTTCCACAAGAGACACAACCTTCAAGTTCTAAAGATAAAGGAAAAGGTATTATGATTGAGCCTGAAGTTCCTTTGAAGAGAAAAGATCAAATTGCTCTTGATGAACAAATTGCAAGAGATATTCAAGCTAAGTTGGATGCTGAATTATTAGAAGAGCAAAAGCTAGCAAGGGAACAAGAAGAAGAAGCCAACATAGCATTGATTGAGTCATGGGAAAATACACAAGCTATGATGGAGGCTGATAGATTGCTGGCTGAGAGACTCCAATCAAAGGAAAGAGAGGAATTGACAAATGAGGAAAAAGCAAAACTATTTATGGAACTGATTGGATGGGAAAAGAAGAAAGATTTTGTTGCATCAAGAGCCACAAGAAAAAAAGAAACAGACCTCCTACCAAGGCACAAAAGAGAACTCAAATGTCTACTTATCTTAAGCACATGGGTGGATATACATACAAACAACTAAAAGGAAAGAGTTTTGATGAAATTCAAAAGTTGTTTGATAAGGAAATGAAGAGAGTAAATACCTTTGTAGCTATGGGTTCTGAGGTACAGGAAAGCAAAGAAAAGAAGGAAGAAGGTAGAGAGGAAACAACTAAAGGGAGCAGAAAGAAGATGCTTGGAAGGAAAAGAGCAGGGAAAGTAAAAGAAAGAAACCGTCAAAGAAACAAAAGTAGAGGAAGAAAAAGAGTCAGAGGAAGTTGATAAAGTTGATGAAGCTGAGCTAAAAAAGCTTTTGGTGATAAAAAAGGATGAAGATATAGCAATTGATGCTATACCACTTGCTACCAAACTACCAGTGATTATTGATTATAAGCTTCATAAAGAGGGTATGTTGGTACATTATCAGTTGATAAGAGCATATGGAAGTTCTAAGAGATATTCTTCAATGATAAGGATGCTACAAGGAATAGACAGAGAAGATTTGGAAGCTCTTTAGAGGACAGTGAAGGCAAAGTATGGTGATACAAGGCCTGACAATGAGTTTTAAAGAGTGTTGTGGGGAGATTTAAAAGTTATGTTACAAGGATACAGGGTGACTATTTGGAAGTTGATTGATTCATCTGGAGTTCACTTTGTAAGGTTTGATAATCTTCACATTTTTATGTTGGTTGAAAAGAGATACCCCCTCACACCAATTACCATCACCAATATGCTCAACAAGAAACTTTAAACTGATCATCAAAATGAGATGTGCTATCAACTACTAAAGCTTATGGTGAAACAGCAAAAAGGTCTATGAAAGGTTTGAATGCATCTTCCTGAAGTATGATGAAGACTTTTAAAGAAGAAACTTGAAGATTCAGAGATGACCAATTTCAAGTTTAGGGGCGGGATTGTTGGGACTTAAAAGACTTCATAGATTTCTTAGAAGTTACTGTTGCTAGGTAAATAATGGGAAATTATTGCTAAGTGGTTAGTACTGGTAGTATAATGTTACCACTGCTAGTTACTACTGTTAGTATAATTTAGTACTGATAGCATAAAGTTACTGCTGTTAGTTGAAGTTAAGACTGCTCAGTGTTGAAGACTAAAATATAAGATAAGTAGTTAGTGCTGCTAGTAGTAAAAGTTAAGACTACTAGTACAAGTTACTACTGTTAGTGTATATTAGTACTGCTAGTACTAATGTTACTACTGCTTATGTTTATTAGTGCTGCTGGTGGAAAGATTACAATTGTTTGAAGACTTTCTACTGTCAAGAGGATAAAGACGAATTAAAAAGATAAAGATTGTGTGGAGAACAGAATGCGTGTTGAAGTTAAGTGTTGGGATATTTAGTAAAGATATACTAATGTATTTATTTAGAAGATTACGTTTATGTTTAGAAAAGATTGAGATATCTTAGGAATATATTATAAGCCGACTAGGACTCCTTAGTCTATAAAAGGAGGCTCTAGGGCATTAGTTAAGATATCAAAAAACACGCAGTCGTATCATTATCAGTTTTCATAGTTGTCAAAGTCGATTAAGAAAAGCTTCAAGGTTGTAAACCCCAGTACTAAGTTAAGAGTACTCATATTATTAATCTAATAATATTTAGGAGCGTTTGGTTATTATCTTTGTTGTTCAAGATTACTGGTTTATTGATTTGACTTTCTAGAGGATTAGGTGTAGATTCCGCATACACTTTTAATAGAATTAGGTACCTCTGAGATAACGTCTGAACCATAGGTGGAAATGTTGGCCATAAGAACCGCTTGTGCAATCGAGAGATCATCATAGTCTGAATCATAAGTATCGAGATCCTCAGTCTGGAAAGCAGCATTGTGAGGGATGATTATCTGAGCTTGACTTGTTGGAACTTCAAGATCTGCAAGAAATGCTAGTTGTTCTTCATCCAATATCTATCTAGCTTCCTAAGCTTCTGCTAACATTGCTTTCTCCTTATACCACGCTGCATTACTTGGTCGCTTAGGCTGAGTGCATTGCCTAGCCATATGTCCTTCACCTTAGAAGTTATAGCATTTAACAAATCTTGCCTGTCTAATTGTAGTATTTCCTTTTGAGCTAGTAGCATTGCCCTTATACGTAGTACCAGAATAATTTTGCCCTTGTCTCCCTTAAACTTGTTGCACTGTAACCCTACCATCTTGAATAGTGGCTTGGTTTCTTGGATTAAAGGAAGTTCTGAGTTGATTATTGGTAGAAGGGAACCTTGAAGAAGCTACAACGGTTAGAAAAGCCATTGCTTTATTGAGAGAAGCAATTGGATCATCTCTAGGAGAAAACACAGGAACAGCGAAACCAGAGTCCACAAATGGTGACTCAATCATAAGTTGTGTAGGAGCTAGAGGTGATTGATAAGCAACATGTGGAATTGCTTGTAGCACATATGAGGTTTGATGATTCATTTGAGACTGATATGTATGTGATGGTGGAATGGATGAATGATTGAGTTGTGGTTGTGATGGATAAGTAGATGAGTAATGTTGATTGAGTTGAATTGATCCATATTGTGATGGTGAAAATTGTTGTTGTAGTTGAGGATTGTTGTAAGATGATTGATAAGGGTTGAAGTGAGGTGGTGTCATCTGCTGATTTACAACAAATGCAAGTGGATCTTGATTGCGTTCATGCATAATACGGACTTCATTTGCATGGAGTTCGTATTGTTTAAGATATGCATGAAGCTGATCAAAGTTGGAGGTATGAAAATCTTTAACAAGCTTGACATCAGTCACAAACTTACTCCATTCAGGTGGAAGACTGTTTAAGAACTTGGTATTAACTTGAAATTGCTCCATTTTCATCTTGTAGATGTTCATGTCATTAATCAGCTGAGTAAATCGCAAGTAATACGTATGAAGTGATTCCCCCTTGATGTGAGTAAACTTATCAAATGCATCATACAGCTTACACTCTCTTTCCTGCTTTGTCAAAGATGTACCTTGCATCAGTAATTGAACTCTCTCCCATAAATCTTTAGCAACTCTGTGATGATTCACAAGTGAATAGATATCAGCAGGAAGACCTTGAAGAATGATATTGGTAGCTTTCATATCACAATCAGCTTGAATTTTCTCAGCAGCAGATAATTCAGCATATTTCTTTGTTCTGATCACACCGTTCTCTTCAACTCGATGATCCGTCTGCTGAATGGGGACTTAAGCACCTCCTTGTATGGTTTCCGAAGGTCTTCAGGCTCTTCCAGCTTTTCAGCTGGTTGTTCTTCGTCGTCGAAAGTGAGCCGGATTGGTTTGACTGAGCCGGTGGGTGATTCGTTGTGTAGTTGCACGAGGGCCTTAAGAGAGGATATGTGGTTAAGGATTTGCTCTTGTATATTGGGTGAATCGGTTGGTTCGTTAGTGTCGACCCGGTTCACCGATGTGGTGGGATCTGAGATGGGGCCCGTCATTCTAAGCTTGTGGTAGTTTAGAAGTTGGGTCCCACGGATGGCGCCAATTTGTTGAAGCAATTTCCTGCTCCGGTGACCTTCGGGTGTCCGAGGATACCTTCGGCCACTGATGGGATGTAGTACCTACACACAAGGGAACAACACGCGTTAGTCTCGCCCTAGGTGTGACCCCAGGACCAAACTCCGGCGTGAGAATGAGAGGATGGTCTAATACAATTGGAATAGTATTGTCAGAAAGTGATATAGTCAGAGGAAAACACATAGTGAATAGTGAAAATGCCTTTGGGTATTTATACTACCCAAAGTTGTACCTGGCTAGTGACGTCACGAGTGGTTGACCAGGCCTGACACATGAGGGGACCACCGACCTGGTACCTCAGGGAGTGTCAGACTTGGTCTTTTGGGATGAGGAAAATCTTCATGGCAGCGCAATTCCCGTGTCGTCTTCTGGTCATTGTAACGTCGCTTTCCAGATGTATCCACATCATCATTCCAGCTTCATGTCCCGGAATATGCTCCGGCAACCATTCCGGTTCCGGTATCCGGCATATACACGAACATTATATCATACCAACCAAACATGATTAATAACGGTAATGAATCATTACATTATATCATTTATTCAATTACGTCATTTATTTAATTCATTTGACATTCTATTCCGTCCTACCAAACAAAGCCTTAGCTGTTTATTGTTTTCTGGGTTTTCGTATATTTTAAAAAACTAAAATAAGAATCTTGAAACATATAAATTATAATAACTAAAGGGCCGATATTACATTACGTTGTTGTCTTATACATGACTTAAACACACAATCATTTATTTGAAAAGCGTGACGACTAATATGCAAGCTCTTTAAAACAATATATAAAAAATAATTTTAATTTATTTTAATTTTAGTTTTACACACAAGACGTGTTTGGCTAATCTTATATAATGGCTTATGAGCTTATGAGGTTATATAACTCCAATAAGCCTAACTTAAACGTTTTGCTAAGCTTGTATGTGTGAGTTTATGAGCTTATATAATGTTATAAGGGGGTTTTGATAAGCATCAAAATTATGGCTTTTTAAAAGAAGTTCGAGCGTATATAACATATTTTATTACAAATTACTACAATTTTACCTTCAATTATACGGTTGATATTTTCTTAACACATGTCCCTTTTAATCATTTACCAACATATAACAAACTAAATACACAAGTTTATTAGCTTATTAAACATAACCTAATCTAAACACTAATTATAAGCTTATGAGCTTATGATATATAAGCTATAATTAAGCTGTTTGTACACTCCGAACACCTCCAAAAAACAATTTTGAAGGAAAATTACTTTTCAGTTAAAAAATGGAAAAATGATCCTTGCTGTCTACATGTGATAACACAAACTGTCCAAAAAGAAAGTGCAATAAAATCCTTAAGGTTATATAAATAATCAAAATTATCCCCATGTGAAAAGTTAAATATAATCATTGTCAGGTGTTATCGGGTCGGGTTGTCGGGTTGGTGGTGTCGGATTAATTCGGGTTTTGGTGTCCCAAATATTGACCCTAACCCGACCCTATAAAATATCAGGTTATCAGGTTTCGAGTCAAAACGAGTCGGGTTGAATCAGGTTGGGTTGTCGGGTTTTTATCGGGTCGTGGCAAATTGACAACTAATACTGTTAGATGGTGTTATTTACATATCATTTGTAAAAAGTCAAATCTTGACAAATGTGATTATGTGAATTATAGATATATACTGATATTGTCAGTGACATATAAATATATGGTATAATTAAACGAAATTCAAATGTACATATGAATATATGATCTTGCTGTGCTATCATTTTTTGCTTCCTGTTTATAGAACGAAATGCTTCTTGTTTGGACAAAAGAAGCACTGTTGTATCTTAATAAAGAAAAGTATTGTTGTATACTTCTATGTTAATCAAGAAAGTATTTAGCAGTAAATTACTTGAAACAAGATTTGTAAATGAATTTTTTCAAAAATTAAAGATTTATTAATATGTCATTATATCTTATCGGGTTGACTCGATAACCCGATAAGAAAGTATATAGAACCCTAACCCGACCCTATTAGGTTATCGGGTCTATCAGATTGACCCGATAAACCCGATAAGATAAGTTGGACCCGAATCAACCCGACCCAATAAGGCCTTATCGGGTTCGGGTCGGGTTCAGGTCGAATCGGGTCAACCCATTTGACACCCCTAATTGTCATTACCTTAATTTATGAAAACCGTGCCTAAATTCAATTTTTAACCATATTTTTCTTTCGTTTTTATGTTTTACATATATACTTTTAACTTTGCGTTCAATATTTATTTATTTTTTTCATAAGTTTTACATAAATACTTTTAATTTTCCATATTTATAGTTAATTAGTGTTTTGTATAACTAAATTAACAAGTTTTTTTTGTTTGTTTTTTTAAGTAACTTTTTAAGAATTTACCAAAACAATTTAATATTACTAGTTTAATACTTAGGTTTTATTTGTATATGTTTAAAACATGAAAAAGATCAAATAAAAAGACAAATTTTGAAACAAATAAAACTTCTTGAGAAACTCTGAATCTTTACCCGAAGATAGAGAATGTTTGTGCATAAAAAAGTTGTGAAGAAAGTTTTCTAATTTTAGGTTTTTATACGTTTTTTCTAATGCGTAAAAACGATATTTTAATGCACAAAATTTGAAACTTGTTATATTTGATGAACAATAAAATATTGATACATATGTTAAAAAGAATTTGGATAAAAACTAATTTTTGATGCATAAATAGACGATTTACAAAATATAGCACACAAACGATTTTTTTTCATTAAAACTATACATTTTTAGAAAGACTTACTTCACAACTTTTTTAACCACCAACGTCCTCTATCTGGTGAACTATTGAAATTTTTGTAAGAGCATTTAATTACTTCAAGTTGCCTAAACATTCTTAAAAACATTATAACATGGTGTAATAAATAAATGTACATTGAATATATTTGAAATTTAATTATAATAGTAGTGAGATAATAAGTTAATCATATGATTACATTTTTCATTAATATTTATTTGTCTTTTTAATTTAACCTTACTCCTTATAAACAATTTATAAAAGTAAAAACTAAACTTGATTTATAAATAAGAAAACTAAAATAACGTATTTTTACACGTAATACCTCACGCTTCGTAGCTGAACATCTTTGTTACATGTATCTTACACTTCTTCAAGTTCCTGTTTGCTTGCACAAGCACCATCATGTCAGCTTCCATCTTATTCCTCGCCCTTAACAAACCCAGTATTACCATCATAGCTCCTTGACACACAGGGGGGGTCCACCCAGTCAAAAAAGAACCTCATATGAAAGTCCCCGTTATCTAGAAACCAACGGCAAACATGTTTGAGATACAAGATCCGTCGTGTAATTTTTCTAATTTAAAATGTTTCCATAAAATCTACCTTATCCGACCTGACCCGCAAATACCCGTATGCGTAGAATAGAATGGATGAGATGTGCTAATATTTTCTAGACTTAATAAAAACACACACACAGACACACACAACTAGCCAACTAGGGTTTTTTCTACCTCCCCTTCCATATCCCACAAACAAACTCTTTGAAAACCAAAACAATCAGATCAGCATAATAATAGTAGGATTCTTAATCAACGACGCCCCCTTCAACCCAGACGGATGGGGCCCACCAGAAACACCCCTTCGCCCTCTTCTCCCGCTCCGGACAACTCGGTTCGCATCGGCAAGATTGGACCAGATCCAACAACTACCAAAACAACAACAATCGCTCAAACAAAACCACCTCCTCTGATTCACCTTTCGATTCAAACTAACCGACGACGACCTCTTAAACCCCGACGATGAAAACTCCTTTCGCTTAGTCGACGGTAATCCCATCCTCAAGCCCAAATTTGGACCAAAATGGAGGTTCCAGAATAACAATAGGAACTAATTGCCTCAACGCCGTGACGAAGAGCTCGAGGCGAAAAAGCGCGAAGCTGAGAAGCAGAGGGTCAGGAGGGATAGTCAGTATAATGCTAATAGATCAGGAAAAAGCAACGTCACCAACTAAAAAATATAAATACTTCTTTAAGTTCTATTTGCCTTGTCAAGCACCCATCATGTCAGCTTCCATCTTATTCCTCGCCCTTAACAAACCCAGTATTACCATCATAGCTCCTTGACACACATGGGATCCCACCTAGTCAAAAAAGAACCTCATAAGAAAATCCTCGATAGACTTATAAACCAAACAGGCAAACGATTTGAGACAGGAACCGCGGATTACATTTTTCCTATTATAAATGTTTCAATAAATCTCCTACCCGACCCGACCGCAAATACCTTTATACCGTAGAATAGAATGGATGAGATGTGCTAATATCTTCTAGACTTGATAAAAAACACATACACACAACCAACCAACTAGGGTTTCTTCTACCTCCTCCTCCATATCCCACAAACAAACTCTTTGAAAACCAAAACAACCCAGAATCAACATAATAAAATAGAGAATTCTTAATCAACACGTCCCATTCAAACCTAAATGGATGCCTACCATAAACCAACCTCATCCCAATCCTCTAACATCCCCTTTCCGCCCCCTTCTCCGAGCTCCGAAAAACTCGATCGCTTATCGCATATTAAAACAGATTCCAACAACTACTAAACCAAAACAACAACAATCACTCAAACAAAACCATCTCCTCCGATTTACCTTTCGATTTCACTACCGACGACGACCTCTTAAACCCCGACGATGAAAACTCCTTCTGCTTAGTCGACGGTAAGCCCATCCCCAAGCTCAAATTTGGACCAAAATGGAGGTTCTAAAATAACAATAGGAACTAATTGCCTCAGTGCCGTGACGAAGAGCTCGAGGCAAAAAAGCGCGAAGCTGAGAAGCAGAGGGTCAGGAGGGATAGTTAGTATAATGCTAATAGATCAGGAAAAAGGCAACTGCCAACCAACTAAAAATAAAATACTTCTTCAAGTTCCTGTTTGCTTGCACAAGCACCATCATGCCAGCTTCCACCTTATTCCTCGCACTTAACAAACCCTGTATTACCATCATAGCTCCTTGACACACAGAGGGATCTACCCAGTCAAAAAAGAACCTCATATGAAAGTCCCTGTTATCTAGAAACCAAATGGGAAAACGATGTTTAGTACATGAATCGTCAGTGTAATTTTTCCTAATTTAAATGTTTCAATAAATCTACCTTACCCGACCTGACCCGCAAACAGCTGTATGCGTAGAATAGAATGGATGAGATGTGCTAATATCTTCTAGACTTCATAAACATACACACACACACAATGCGAGCCAACTAGGGTTTATTCTACCTCCTCATCCATATCCCACAAACAAACTCTTTGACAACCAAAACAATCAGATCAGCATAATAATGGTAGGATTCTTAATCAACGACGTTCCCTTCAACCAGACGGAGGGCCCACCAGAAACCACCTCATCCCAATCCTCCAACATCTCCTTCGCCCCCTTCTCTCGCTCCAAAAAACTCGGTCGCATCGCAGATTAAACCAGATCCAACAACTACCAAAACAACAACAATTGCTCAAACAAAACCACCTCCTCCGATTCACCTTTCGATTTCACTACCGACGACGACCTCTTAAACCCCGACAATGAAAACTCCTTTCGCTTAGTTGATGGTAAGCCCATCCCCAAGCCCAAATTCGGCCCAAAATAGATGTTTCCAAAATAAAAAGAATAAAAAAAAAAAAAAAAAAAAAGAATAACAGTAGAACTAATGCCTCAATCGTCGTGACAAGAGCTCGAGGATGAAAAAGCGCAAAGTGAGAACAGAGTGTTCAGGAAGGATAGGCAGTATAATTCTAATAGATCAGACAAAGGCAACTTGCTAACCAACTGAAAATTAAATCTTCATCAAGACCTGTTTGCTGCACAAGCACCATCATGTCAGCTTCCACTTATTCCTCCCCCTTTAACAAACCAGTATTACCATCATAGCCCTGACACACATGATGATCCACCATCAAAAAGAACCCTCATATGAAAGTCCGCGATATCTAGGAAACAAACTGGCAAACGATGTTGAGTACATGAACCGTCGGCGTAATATTTCCTAATTTAAATGTTTCAATAAATCTACCTTACCCGACCCGACCCGCAAATACCTATATGCGTAGAATAGAATGGATGAGATGTGTTAATATCTTCTAGACTTGATAAAAAACACACACACACACACACAACCAGCCAACTAGGGTTTCTTTTACTTCCTCCTCTATATCCCACAAACAAACTCTTTGAAAACCAAAACAATCAGATCAACATAATAATAGCAGGATTCTTAATCAACGACGTCCCCTTCAACCTAGATGGACGGGGCCCACCAGAAACCACCCCATCCTAATCCTTCAAAATCCCATTCGCCCCCTTCTCCCACTATGAAAAACTCGGTCGCATCGCATATTGGACCAGATCCAACAACTACCAAAACAACAACAATCGCTCAAACAAAACCATCTCCTCCGATTCACCTTTCGATTTCACTACCGACGACGACCTCTTAAACCCCGACGATGAAAACTCCTTCCGCTTAGTCGACGATAAGCCCATCCCCAAGCTCAAATTTGGACCAAAATGGAGGTTCCAAAATAACAATAGGAACTAATTGCCTCAGCGCCGTGACGAAGAGCTCGAGGCGAAAAAGCGCGAAGCTGAGAAGCAGAGGGTCAGGAGGGATAGTCAGTATAATGCTAATAGATCAGGAAAAAGGCAACTGCCAACCAACTGAAAATCAAATACTTCTTTAAGTTCCTGTTTGCTTGCACAAGCACCATCATGCCAGCTTCCATCTTATTCCTCGCACTTAACAAACCCAGTATTACCATCATAGCTCCTTGACACACAGGGGGATCCACCCAGTCAAAAAAGAACCTCATATGAAAGTCCCCGTTATCTAGAAACCAAACGGGAAAACGATGTTTAGTACATGAACCGTCGGTGTAATTTTTCCTAATTTAAATGTTTCAATAAATCTACCTTACCCGACCTGACCCGCAAACACCCGTATGCGTAGAATAGAATGGATGAGATGTGCTAATATCTTCTAGACTTCATAAACACACACACACACACAGCCAGCCAACTAGGGTTTCTTCTACCTCCTCCTCCATATCCCACAAACAAACTCTTTGAAAACCAAACAATCAGATCAACATAATAATGGTAGGATTCTTAATCAACGACGTCCCCTTCAACCCAGACGGATGGGGCCCACCAGAAACCACCTCATCCTAATCCTCCAACATCTCCTTCGCCCCCTTCTCTCGCTCCGAAAAACTCGGTCGCATCGCAGATTGGACCAGATCCAACAACTACCAAAACAACAACAATCGCTCAAACAAAACCACCTCCTCCGATTCACCTTTCGATTTCACTACCGACGACGACCTCTTAAACCCCGACGATGAAAACTCCTTCCGCTTAGTCGACGGTAAGCCCATCCCCAAGCCCAAATTCGGCCCAAAATGGAGGTTCCAGAATAACAATAGGAACTAATTGCCTCAGCGCCGTGACGAAGAGCTCGAGGCGAAAAAGCGCAAAGCTGAGAAGCAGAGGGTCAGGAGGGATAGGCAGTATAATGCTAATAGATCAGGAAAAAGGCAACTGCCAACCAACTGAAAATCAAATACTTCTTCAAGTTCCTGTTTGCTTGCACAAGCACCATCATGTCAGCTTCCATCTTATTCCTCGCCCTTAACAAACCCAGTATTACCATCATAGCTCCTTGACACACAGGGGGATCCACCCAGTCAAAAAAGAACCTCATATGAAAGTCCCCGTTATCTAGAAACCAAACGGGCAAACGATGTTGAGTACATGAACCGTCGGTGTAATTTTTCCTAATTTAAATGTTTCAATAAATCTACCTTACCCGACCCGACCCGCAAATACCCGTATGCGTAGAATAGAATGGATGAGATGTGCTAATATCTTCTAGACATGATAAAAAAAAACACACACACACAGCCAGCCAACTAGGGTTTCTTCTACCTCCTCCTCCATATCCCACAAACAAACTCTTTGAAAACCAAAACAATCAGATCAACATAATAATAGTAGGATTCTTAATCAACGACGTCCCCTTCAACCTAGATGGATGGGGCCCACCAGAAACCACCTCATCCCAATCCTCCAACATCCCCTTCGCCCCCTTCTCCCGCTCCGACAAACTCGGTCGCATCGCAGATTGGACCAGATCCAACAACTACCAAAACAACAACAATCGCTCAAACAAAACCACCTCCTCCGATTCACCTTTCAATTTCACTACCGACGACGACCTCTTAAACCCCGACGATGAAAACTCCTTTCGCTTAGTCGACGATAAGCCCATCCCCAAGCTCAAATTTAGACCAAAATGGAGGTTCCAAAATAACAATAGGAACTAATTGCCTCAGCGTCGTGACGAAGAGCTCGAGGCGAAAAAGCGCGAAGCTGAGAAGCAGAGATAATAATGGTAGGATTCTAAATCAACGACGTCCCCTTCAACCAGACGGAGGGCCCACCAGAAACCACATCATCCCAATCCTCCAACATCTCCTTCGCCCCCTTCTCTCGCTCCAAAAAACTCGGTCGCATCGCAGATTAGACTAGATCCAACAACTACCAAAACAACAACAATTGCTCAAACAAAACCACCTCCTCCGATTCACCTTTCGATTTCACTACCGACGACGACCTCTTAAACCCCGACAATGAAAACTCCTCCCGCTTAGTCGATGGTAAGCCCATCCCCAAGCCTAAATTCGGCCTAAAATAGAGGTTCCAGAATAACAATAGGAACTAATTGCCTCAGCGCCGTGACGAAGAGCTCGAGGCGAAAAAGCGCAAAGTTGAGAAGCAGAGGGTCAGGAGGGATAGGCAGTATAATGCTAATAGATCAGGAAAAAGGCAACTGCCAACCAACTGAAAATTAAATACTTCTTCAAGTTCCTGTTTGCTTGCACAAGCACCATCATGTCAGCTTCCATCTTATTCCTCACCCTTAACAAACCCAGTATTACCATCATAGCTCCTTGACACACATGGGGATCCACCTAGTCAAAAAAGAACCTCATATGAAAGTCCCCGTTATCTAGAAACCAAACGGGCAAACGATGTTGAGTACATGAACCGTCGGTGTAATTTTTCCTAATTTAAATGTTTCAATAAATCTACCTTACCCGAACTGACCCGCAAACACCCGTATGCGTAGAATAGAATGGATGAGATGTGCTAATATCTTCTAGACTTGATAAAAAACACACACACACAGCCAACCAACTAGGGTTTCTTCTACCTCCTCCTCCATAACCCACAAACAAACTCTTTAAAAGCCAAAACAATCAGATCAACATAATAATGGTAGGATTCTTAATCAACGACGTCCCCTTCAACTAAGACGAATGGGGCCCACCAGAAACCACCAAATCCTAATCCTCCAACATCCCCTTCGCCCCCTTCTCCCACTCCAAAAAACTCGGTCGAATCGCAGATTGGACCAGATCCAACAACTACCAAAACAACAACAATCGCTCAAATAAAACCACCTCCTCCGATTCACCTTTTGATTTCACTACCGACCACGACCTCTTAAACCCCGATGATTAAAACTCCTTCTGCTTAGTCGACGGTAAGCCCATCCCTTAGCCCAAATTCGGCCCAAAATAGATGTTTCCAAAATAAAAAGAATAAAAAAAAAAAAAAAAAAAAAGAATAACAGTAGAACTAATGCCTCAATCGTCGTGACAAGAGCTCGAGGATGAAAAAGCGCAAAGTGAGAACAGAGTGTTCAGGAAGGATAGGCAGTATAATTCTAATAGATCAGACAAAGGCAACTTGCTAACCAACTGAAAATTAAATCTTCATCAAGACCTGTTTGCTGCACAAGCACCATCATGTCAGCTTCCACTTATTCCTCCCCCTTTAACAAACCAGTATTACCATCATAGCCCTGACACACATGATGATCCACCATCAAAAAGAACCCTCATATGAAAAGTCCCGATATCTAGGACCAAACTGCAAACGATGTTGAGTACATGAACTGTCGGTGTAATTTTTCCTAAGTTAAATGTTTCAATAAATCTACCTTACCCGACCTGACCCGCAAACACCCGTATGCGTAGAATAGAATGGATGAGATGTGCTAATGTCTTCTAGAATTGATAAACACACACACACACACACACACAACGAGCCAACTAGGGTTTCTTCTACATCCTCCTCCATATTCAACAAACAAACTCTTTGAAAACCAAAACAATCAGATCATCATAATAATGGTAGGATTCTTAATCAACGACGTCCCCTTCAACCCAGACGGAGGTCCCACTAGAAACCACCTCATCCCAATCCTCCAACGTCACCTTCGCCCCCTTCTCTCGCTCCGAAAAACTCGGTCGCAACGCAGATTGGACCAGATCCAACAACTACCAAAATAACAAAAATCGCTCAAACAAAACGACCTCCTCCGATTCTCCTTTTGATTTCACTACCGACGACGACATCTTAAACCCCGACGATGAAAACTCCTTCCGCTTAGTCGACAGTAAGCCCATCCCCAAGCCTAAATTCGACCCAAAATGGAGGTTCCCGAATAACAATAGGAACTAATTGCCTCAGCGCCATGACGAAGAGCTCGAGGCGAAAACGCACAAAGTTGAGAAGCAGAAGGCCAGGTGGGATTGGCAGCATAATGCTAATAGATCAGGAAAAAGGCAACTGCCAACCAATTGAAAATCAAATACTTCTTTAAGTTCCTGTTTGCTTACACAAGCACCATCATGTCAGCTTCTATCTTATTCCTCGCCCTTAACAAACCCAATATTACCATTATAGCTCCTTGACACACAAGGGGATCCACCTAGTCAAAAAAGAACCTCATATGAACGTCACTGTTATCTAGAAACCAAACGGGAAAACGATGTTGAGTACATGAACCGTCGGTGTAATTATTCCTAATTTAAATGTTTCAATAAATCTACCTTACCCGACCTGACCCGCAAACACCCGTATGCGTAGAATAGAATGGATGAGATGTGCTAATATCTTCTAGACTTCATAAACACACACACACACACACATACAGCCAGCCAACTAGGGTTTCTTCTACCTCCTCATCCATATCCCACAAACAAACTCTTTGAAAATCAAAACAATCAGATCAACATAATAATGGTAGGATTCTTAATCAACGACGTCCCCTTCAACTCAGACGGAGGGCCTACCAGAAACCACCTCATCCTGATCCTCCAATATCTCCTTCGTCCCCTTCTCTCGCTCCAAAAAACTCGGTCGCATCGCAGATTAGACCAGATCCAACAACTACCAAAACAACAACAATCGCTCAAACAAAACCACCTCCTTAGAATCACCTTTCGATTTCACTACCGACGACAACCTCTTAAACCCCGACGATGAAAACTCCTTCCGTTTAGTCGACGGTAAGCCCATCCCCAAGCCCAAATTCGGCCCAAAATGGAGGTTCCAGAATAACAATAGGAACTAATTGCCTCAGCGCCGTGACGAAGAGCTCGAGGCGAAAAAGCACAAAGCTGAGAAGCAGAGGGTCAGGAGGGATAGGCAGTATAATGCTAATAGATCAGGAAAAAGGCAAATGCCAACCAACTGAAAATCTAATACTTCAAGTTCCTATTTGCTTGCACAAGCACCATCATGTCAGCTTCTATCTTATTCCTCACCCTTAACAAACCCAGTATTACCATCATAGCTCCTTGACACATAGGGGGATCCACCCAGTCAAAATCGATTATAGCATATGGATGAAATAATAAGATGTAACAATCTACATTTTACCCTCCAACAAAAAAACACTTAAATATTAAGCATATGAAATTAAAAAGAACAAGAATAGATGCGATTGACAAATATTATAAAACAAGCCTTAACTTTTATTATCCTATTGATTATCATTTGATTTATCTAATCTAAACCAATAGATCGACTACAAGAAAATAAACTTTTCAATGATTACCTGTTGTTGTGTTGAGAGAATTAGTGCTTGATCAGGAAAAATTATATGTGGGAAGAAGAAGAAGAAAAAAACATTAATGGAATTCTTAATCAACACGTCCCATTCAAACCTAAATGGATGCCTACCATAAACCAACCTCATCCCAATCCTCTAACATCCCCTTTCCGCCCCCTTCTCCGAGCTCCGAAAAACTCGATCGCTTATCGCATATTAAAACAGATTCCAACAACTACTAAACCAAAACAACAACAATCGCTCAAACAAAACCACCTCCTCCGATTCACCTTTTGATTTCACTACCGATGACGACCTCTTAAACCCCAACGATGAAAACACCTTCCGCTTAGTCGACGGCAAGCCCATCCCCAAGCCCAAATTTGGCCCAAAATGGAGATTCCAGAATAACAATAGGAACTAATTGCCTCAGCGTCGTGACGAAGAGCTCGAGGCGAAAAAGCGCGAAGCTGAGAAGCAGAGGATCAGGAGGGACAGTCAGTATAATGCTTATAGATCAGGAAAAAGGCAACTGCCAACCAACTGAAAATCAAATACTTCTTCAAGTTCCTGTTTGCTTGTAAAAGCGCCATCATGCCAGCTTCCATCTTATTCCTCGCACTTAACAAACCCAGTATTACCATCATAGTTCCTTGACACACAGGGGGATCCACCCAGTCAAAAAAGAACCTCATATGAAAGTCCCTTTAGTCAGAAACCAAATGGGAAAACGATGTTTAGTACATGAACCGTCGGTGTAATTTTTCCTAATTTAAATGTTTCAATAAATCTACCTTACCCGACCTGACCCGCAAACACCCGTATGCGTAGAATAGAATGGATGAGATGTACTAATATCTTCTAGACTTCATAAACATACACACACACACACAATGCCAGCCAACTAGGGTTTCTTCTACCCCCTCCTCCATATCCCACAAACAAACTCTTTGACAACCAAAACAATCAGATCAGCATAATAATGGTAGGATTCTTAATCAACGACGTCCCCTTCAACCAGACGGAGGGCCCACCAGAAACCACATCATCCCAATCCTCCAACATCTCCTTCGCCCCCTTCTCTCGCACCAAAAAACTCGGTCGCATCGCAGATTAGACTAGATCTAACAACTACCAAAACAACAACAATTGCTCAAACAAAACCACCTCCTCCGATTCACCTTTCGATTTCACTACCGACGACGACCTCTTAAACCCCGACAATGAAAACTCCTCCCGCTTAGTTGATGGTAAGCCCATCCCTAAGCCCAAATTCGGCCCAAAATAGATGTTTCCAAAATAAAAAGAATAAAAAAAAAAAAAAAAAAAAAGAATAACAGTAGAACTAATGCCTCAATCGTCGTGACAAGAGCTCGAGGATGAAAAAGCGCAAAGTGAGAACAGAGTGTTCAGGAAGGATAGGCAGTATAATTCTAATAGATCAGACAAAGGCAACTTGCTAACCAACTGAAAATTAAATCTTCATCAAGACCTGTTTGCTGCACAAGCACCATCATGTCAGCTTCCACTTATTCCTCCCCCTTTAACAAACCAGTATTACCATCATAGCCCTGACACACATGATGATCCACCATCAAAAAGAACCCTCATATGAAAAGTCCCGATATCTAGGACCAAACTGCAAACGAAGTTGTGTACATGAACCGTCGGCGTAATTTTTCCTAATTTAAATGTTTCAATAAATCTACCTTACCCGACCCGACCCGCAAATACCTGTATGCGTAGAATAGAATGGATGAGATGTGTTAATATCTTCTAGACTTGATAAACACACACACATACACACACACAACCAGCCAACTAGGGTTTCTTCTACCTCCTCCTCCATATCCCACAAACAAACTCTTTGAAAACCAAAACAATCAGATCAACATAATAATAGCAGGATTCTTAATCAACGACGTCCCCTTCAACCTAGATGGACGGGACCCACCAGAAACCACCCCATCCTAATCCTTCAAAATCCCATTCGCCCCCTTCTCCCACTATGAAAAACTCGGGCGCATCGCAGATTGGACCAGATCCAACAACTACCAAAATAATAAAAATCGCTCAAACAAAACGACCTCCTCCGATTCTCCTTTTGATTTCACTACCGACGACGACATCTTAAACCCCGACGATGAAAACTCCTTCCGCTTAGTCAACAGTAAGCCCATCCCCAAGCCTAAATTCGACCCAAAATGGAGGTTCCAGAATAACAATAGGAACTAATTGCCTCAGCGCTATGACGAAGAGCTCGAGGCGAAAACGCACAAAGCTGAGAAGCAGAGGGTCAGGTGGGATTGGCAGCATAATGCTAATAGATCAGGAAAAAGGCAACTGCCAACCAACTGAAAATCAAATACTTCTTCAAGTTCCTGTTTGCTTGCACAAGCACCATCATGTCAGCTTCGATCTTATTCCTCGCCCTTAACAAACCCAGTATTATCATTATAGCTCCTTGACACACAAGGGGATCCACCCAGTCAAAAAAGAACCTCATATGATAGTCCACGTTATCTAGAAACCAGACGGGCAAACGATGTTAAGTACATGAACCGTCGGTGTAATTTTTCCTAATTTAAATGTTTCAATAAATCTACCTTACCCGACCCGACCCACAAACACCCGTATGCGTAGGATAGAATGGATGAGATGTGCTAATATTTTCTAGACTTGATAAAAAAAAACACACACACACACACAGCCAGCCAACTAGGGTTTCTTCTACCTCCTCCTCCATATCCCACAAACAAACTCTTTGAAAACCAAAATAATCAAATCATCCTATGAATCTCACCAACATTATGTTGACGTTTTAAAGTATCATTTTCAGGTGAGCCTAGTGAGGTTAAAGAAGGAGAAGTGCATGACTAGCGAGACCTTAGGATCTTGTGTTTGGAGTTTATAATTCTATTGTCCTTATTTTATACTTTCTATATCCAGTACTTTAGATTATGTTGGTATTTTATTAAGGATTATCATGTCTATGTATTGTTGTGTTGCGATTAACCTCAATACAAGACTCCTCTTGTGTTAGGTGTCGTCATAACACTTTGGTTTTAATTTGATTGCATTCTAGTTATTCTCTATTGTTGACATTAATGTGTTATGATGATGCCTATCGTGTTACGCTTCGCGTTTTCGCCTTGGCGGGGTGTGACAGCTGCCCCGCCAAGATACGAGCATCGGTAAACAATGCGAAATCACAATATATAGGCAATTGAAAGCAAGAAGCAAACCCAAAAAATTAGGGTATTCAACAATCATCAACAAATTGTACTATATCCTAATCCCCATCACGGTAGACGAAGCAACCCTAAAAAATTAGGGTATTCAACAATCATCAACAAATTGACACTAAACCCTATCAGAAGAGGTTGCTACTAACCAAACCCCAAATACTTAATCACAATATAACCAAACCCAAATACTTATTTTATCTAGTAAAACAAAACACAAAGTGAGGACTTTTGTATTTCTGAAAAAAAGATTGTTTCCTTATTAGGTATGATTCTTTTAGTTATTATTTTTACAAAAATATTTTTTAATTCAACAAGCTTAAGTATTTCCTAACTTAGCATAAAAGATTACAAATTCGTTTTTATAAAAAAAGCTGTAGAAAGAATCTAAAAAAACACATGTACTTGATAGCCATTTATCTATAGTTGTGGACCAACGGGTGAAGTTCCTGAAAAAAAACTCTTAATAGCCAGGGTAAAAGTCGAAAAATACCCACGAACTATCAAAAATGTCCCGACATGACCAACGAACTAAATTTCGTCCTTACTAGACCAACGAACTTTCAAATATTGTTCCGATATCACCAATATCATAAATTTTTACCGACACGTGACAGTTATCTTCCACGATGGCACCGGTTTTTTTATAAATTAATTAAACGCATATGAATGCCGGATTGGATTTCGATTAAAAAAAATTCAATACACATCTTCATTAAAAAAAAGGTTTTCCCATTAAAAAAAGTCAATACATATCTTCCTATTTCTTCTTCTTTAATTCTTGTAGACGACCTTTTATATCTATCACTGTTCGCATCTCTTCACATAAACACAGACATAGCATACTTGCCGGATATGGCTGGAATCTCACAATCTCACATTTATCTTATTTTCTCGTCGCAACAACAACTAATACAACAATCTATACCGACTTAATATGTCCCAACTCATTCAACTCATATCTACGATAAATATCAACAGAACTCAAGATTCGAACACAAAAAGAACAAGAGCCCTGGTTTCGATACAAACCACAAGAAACCCATCATCGATTCAAGATTCTTTCACAAACATAAATTTTTTTACAAAAAACAAGCTTTGAATAACTAAGAAAAAGGATCTTTGATTTTGTTAATTCAGATCATCAAAACCCCATCATTGATCTATGAAAAACCGAAACCCAAAATTACCAACCTGGTTCGCCACTCACAACAAAATTCAAAGGGCATGGTTCATGCTTTCACGTTTGTGTTTGTGGTTATGTTTTGAATTGATTAAAACTTTGAAAATAAGAGAGAAAAAGGGATGTATAAATTTAAGTGAGTGTTGTTATCATCTGGGTATGTTTGAAGTTCTGATTTGTATGTTGTAGGGTAAAGAATATTAAATCGATGGGTGTAAAGACGTGATGAACAAGTTGTAAAAGACTAGTTTGATGAAATTGTTGCAAAATGTGTGTGTACTTATCTCTAATATTAAAGAATGAAAGAGTGGTGGTGTGGATAAATGACCTACGTGGACAAACCTAGAAAAAAAATAAAAAAAATAAATATGACGTGGATAACTAGCCGGTCATATTGGTGATATTGACACATAACAAACAAGTTCGTTGGTCTAGTAAGGACGAAATTTAGTTCGTTGGTCATGTCGGGACATTTTTTAAAGTTCTTGGGTAGCCAACTCTGCGTAAGAACGATGAAACGTCACAAACGAGGAAAAATCCAACCTCAACGAGAAAACCCCCTGCTAAAACTATATGAACATCACCACACTGATTCTTCTGTATCCTCTCCTTTACTTATTCTTATGAAGACAAAGCAATAAAAATAATGACTACTTTTTTCCCCAATTTGCTAAACCTTTTCTAATTAGGGTTTAATTTAGTGACGGTGATCGTAATTTTGGGCAAAAGAGTTATGTTCTTTTAACCCTCAGAAAGCTTTGGAAAAATCTTCTACTTAAAAAAAGGATTATTAAATTTTATTGGTCAAAATTGCGATTAAAGGTACCAAAGTTCTTATTGAAGTTTTTCTTATTGTTCTAATCTATTATTCGCACAGTTTGTGAATTAATTGTATAGTTGGTTACCCGCGCATAGCGGCGGCAATAAAATTTTTACTAACTCAACTCTTTACGCAATTTCCTACCCGCTTAGTAATTTCATTTCACAACACTTTGAATGTATGTGTTCGTTTGAGTTTCCCGTAGGTTTCCCACAATACCATATTAACATCATCATTCTCGCATGTAAAAAGACAACACTCTCTCCGAAAATATATAGTTTTAACGTATCAAGTTCATATTTAATTAAGGTTAAAGTTGTAAAAAATACAAATCAACATAAAATAAACCCGCTAAAAATGTAAAAAACAAAAAATTATAAAAATATATCAAAATGGATGTTGAATGAAAGAGCATAAAATTTTAAAAAATATGGTGAAATTAGATCATAATAAAATTAAATTGATAAAAAGATATTTCAATTTGAAAATAGAGGTGAATTTTTAATCAAAAGGTGACACATGTCACTTTATGATGTGGTTTCTTAAAATGAGATGGATGGTCAAGATTGCACCTCCTTATCTTAATTTTTAATGGGTCCCACATTATAAATGCTTTATATAGTAGTATAGATATAGATATGTTTTGCATTACTGTATTAGATTTGGTTTAAAAGTTCTTAAGCTTAATTTTTTTTCTGATGGTGTCTATGTTATTGGTAGCAGAATCAAATAATGAGTTTTATGATTAATCTTTCTGATGGTGTCAATGAGTTTACAAATTCAAAATAAGATTTGTTATAGTTATAGTAAATTTTGGGTTCGAAAGGTACTCATCACATAATATGGATAGGATTTGTAAACAGAAACAGATGTGGGCATGTAACATAAATAAAGCTCAAGTAGTGTAAGAATTAGTTTGATCGATGACATGAATAAAACTTAATAGTTGCTTATAAATGTTGATATCCAAAGTTAAAAACGTGTGACACATAAATCTCGAAAGTCTCTTTAGGAGTTCAAATAGCGCTTGAGGTTTCAAACCTTGTGCGGCGGTTTTCTGCACAATTCTTCAAGTAGCTACTAATAAGGACACTTAATTGAGTTAAGTTACATGTCATTGCACCATTTTATTGATTTTGTTTTTGTATATTGGTAATGTGTAATGAAAAATGAAGACTTTATAATACTCAATGAAGTACACGTGCAGGGGCGGACTTACATACAACTTATGGGGGGCGGTGCCCTCCATGATTCGCCAAATAAAATCATATTTTAGTGTAAACACGTGGACATGTGGTTGTTAAAGCCACATCACATGAGCTTCAAAACATGGATATGGGTTTCTATATTTGCAAGTGTGTTGATATTTGTGTGTTTAATATTCTTTCGATTGTTATATACAATGTCTGATTCGGTTTGATTTTAGTCTGCAAGTTCGGGTTTGGGGTTGTAGTTTTGACAAGGTGTGTTTGTTGGGTGAGTTGAGTCTTTTCATCCCACTTATTGTTTAGTTTAGCTTTGGGGTTGACATCCCTCGTAACATGTTGGTTTTTTTAGGAAACCAAGGTTTTTGATCTTTTGGCCGACTAATTAACAAGGTTTGAATACAATGCCACATAAACTCAAACCAGGTAAACCCTTCCTCTTTTCAGGAGGTTGGCATGGCCATGTGTTGGTTCTTTCTTTTTGGTTTTTATATTTTTTGTTGTGTTTGGCTCGACCTTTGAGTCGTTTCCCCTCTTCTTTTGTTGGCTGCAAATAGAAAATTAAGTGGGATATTGGTTCGCGTTTTATATTATTTTTAATGATTTCGGAAAAAAATTGATGTCAAATGGATTTAATATTTCTATGATCGTTTCAGCAACTTTCTTGATGGTGAGATAGTGTCCCTACAATAATCTTTGTTCAACGCCAATAAAAAAAGAAAAATAAAGGCGAGGGTAAGAGAATGAACGAAGCAAAGATGCTTCAAAAAGCTCTTTTCAAAAGGCAAAAAGAGATCTCAATGAAAATGCTGCTGTTGGTGCTTAACGATGCTTTTCCAATATAATACTTCAAATTACTTCATATGATCAGTTGTACAAGAGACGTGATAAACAAGAGATATTGACAGGTTTTTTTACCTATCATTTCATTATTTCAATTTTACATTGTTGCATTTATGGATATGGTTAAATATATCGTACTATTGTTTTTAGATTATGTTAAAAAGATAGAGAATGTGACAGATGTGACCGTACAAAAAAACCAAGACTTGAAGATTTATCAGGATGGGCATAACTTTAGTGTATAAGTTACTAGATTATGAATTGACATGCTGCATAACTGCATTGATACTCCCACAATTACATAGTTTATGGTCCCTGAGTGCAAACAATCGGCCTTATATGATCATCAGACCTAAAATTGATCCTCTAAGGTTCAGCAAATTGGAAGATGCAGTGTATCCGAAAATTGCACATCTAATTTGTATTAAAGTTTAGTTCTTGCTTTCTAAATGTGGCTTGTGGCCTTGATATGGCTCAAGATGTATGAAGTTTATGTATACCAATGTACTATATAGTCCTCCTACATCCGCTACTAGGCATTACGACTGAGTACGCGACAGAAATTAATTAAATTTCAATATGTTGGATTCCAGAAACAATAGCTTGGTTATGTGAGTTCTAACATAGGTAATACTTTGGTTTTAGGTGTGTTTTGGATGAGCCTTCTTATTGCTCAGAAAATAATGAAAAAACTACTATGCAAATATAGCATTAGAAAATAAAAAACATAGCCAATCAAAGGTTGTTTATTGATGTAACATCTTCTTTCTTATACGTGCATACATATTTCATCACATGGAACATAAGTTTGTTAGATACCATCACAAGTTTCATCTACAACAAAACAAAATTCTTAAAGTTTGAATGCTAAACAAGTGATAGATATCTAACTTGGACTTTGACTATGAATACAACAAATAAACTCAACAAATATTAACTAACACAGTTCATATATCATACCATATAAGTCATGCTGACTTGTATGATGTTCATATGCGGGACCTTCATCGTCGCGGCCCCGCCTCTACAATTGTTCCTCAAGAATGAATAGAAGTAATTGATCACAAGTTTCTTAAGGAAAAATGAGTCCTTTCTAGCTCTAACATCACCATGTCCAAGTAAATAAGTGAACCCAGATTCTGTAGCTTCTCTAAGCGCCGAAAGCTCATATTCTAAGCTCGGGTCATCATCAATGGGACCCATGACGCTTGATGGTAACACTGGATCGCCATCAGGCTGTATCAGCGGCACACTAAGTTCGCCAGAGTAGCTTCTTTGACCAACTGATACACTCTCAAAATCTGCATCATTTATATCATTTTCTAGCTCGAGTTCTTGAGCTTCTTTTCTCATGAACTTCTCAAGGCTTTCTACTAGAAGTTGCTCAAAAGCATGGTGATCTTCTTTACGTACGTCTTTGTATCCCTATCTTGTATCCCTATCTCGCCAGAGTACCCTTCTGAAAAGAAAACGTTCATCTTGAGAGACTACTGGGACTGGAACGTACTTTATACAGACAAACACAAGTGTTGAGTGGATTGCTGGAAGGTCTAGTAGGAACTGGCCGAGAACTGAGGGTACACCATGGACTAGTTCGTTGTAGAGTAATCCAATTCCTGGGACGCGTACGGTTCCAAGTGTTGACCCCAGGTCATTCATGAAGTCCATTGAGATCTTACCTCTGACTTCACTTTGGTATTTTAACACGCTTCCGTAGTTCCAAATGTACATGACACAAAGGAAGAATGATGCAAATGCAAGAGGAAGCCAGCCACCTTCAGTGATCTTGGAGAGAACGGCTGACATGTATAGAAGCTCGATCGATCCAAAAAAGATAAGGAAAGATAATGCTAACAATACATTGGTTTGCCATATTAGAAGCATAACGAGGGTTACTAATGCTGTGCTAACCATCATCACCCCGACTTCCGCTATGCCTGCACAAACAGCAACTGATTTAAAGCAAATTACATATTCTGAAACAGTGGATTGACAAAGTTGCAGACTGTTTTTAAATCCATGTTAGGTTTAAATCCAAAGTTGCAACTCTTGTACAACAAAGTACTCTCATCCCAACATCTCCCAGTTAGTCTATACTGCAAGTTCATCGGAGTTTTTCATGAGTAAGAGTTTATTAGCTACCTATAACAGTATATTGATATATACAGGTGATTGTACCCCCAAATGTAATCAACCGATTTAAGAAATAAGCCGTAAGATTCTTCAATCGTTCTTTGCTTTCCCTATAGCATGTTTACATATAATGAGAGCTCTGGTCCCTAATTTATTGACCAATAAGTGTTAGATCAATACTTCACTTATATTTTGAGCACATTCACACTCTCACATACACCTGCCGGAGGTCTCACATACTACCGTTTGCAATAGTTAGATTTGAACAGAATTGGTGACAAGATTTGAACTAAGTTGTATTAGTTACATAATGATATGCCCTGCTATCTTCAAGACTTTATCAAAGTTACTACTTACTTTACCAAACTTAATGAGATATTGCAACGCAAGGAATGGTTTAGATGCGACGATAGTTAGCACTTGAGGGAATGACAAAAAGAGAACCAGATCGGAAGTTGATACAATTTATCACGGGCTCGTATGAAGAATATCAAAACGCAAGAGTAAACGAGATGTTTGGCTATTGCATTCTGATGATCTTCATTCAGAGCCGTGAAAATTGTATTCCTAATAAGTTCCCTTTTCGTTATTGCATCACAGCTCCTAAAGTGTGAACCTAATTTGCACCTTCGTCTCAAGGTCCTCTAAGTTTGGTACAATGAGTAGCTACATCGAGATGCCTTGGACACATCTGAACATATCATGATGCAAGTTATACAATTCCGAATCTTCTCTCCAGCTGTGATCAAATCTCACTTGTAGATCACACTTTTTGCAATGTTTTTTGTCAACGCATATATAACAACCAAAGAATTACCGTACCGTTGCATCTTTCCCATTGTCTTATGAAAACCACCAACATGTCTAGGAAATGATCCATCAACAAATTGTGCGGTATTTATTGTAGACAAAACAATGAGAACAGACTGTATCCAAAAGGCATGTCTATTCCATTGAAAACGATAGTTATCAACTCCATACCCCGAATAATCTGAGGGACGCAAGTACAAAAGGTTACTAGGATCATAAAGCCGAGGGGTTTCTATTTTCGGTATCTAAAGGAACTCTATAGAAGAAAATGAAGAATCTTATGGTTTATTGCTTGAATTGACTTATTACTTCTGGGTCCAATCACCCCTATCTATATAGGTACCTAACAAACTTATAACCAACATAAGTTAAGATGAGGTTGTCGAGGTGCTTAGTTGTACAAGTAGCTACGCAACTTGTGTATATGCCAACAGCTTTTGATCCGAGTTATGTTTATATTAAACAAGTCAGAGAAGAGCGAAAAGAAACCAAACCGTATGCATTGGCAATGTCTGTTGTGCTCTGAAAGGTGGCTACAACTAGAACACACACGATCATTAGAAACCAATTGATGACGGGAATGTAGATTTGACCAATGAACTTTCTCGACGTGTGAATAACTTTCAACCTCGGGAAGCATCCAAGAGCCATGAATTGCTTAATGCAAGAGAATGAAGCGGATATCATGGCTTGACTAGCAATTACAGCTGCAATTGTGGCTACCACAAAAACTGGCCAAAATAGTCCCATATGTTTGTCCACACAAATATTAAATTCTGTCACTTGACGGAATATTTTTTCTGCAAAAATAATGGGTAGAAGTATTATTACCTGGAATGGAGTCGTAGAATATTCTACTTGCAGAATCAGGGTGTTTCATAAGATAAGCAGCTTGACCCATGTAAGCCAATAGAAGGCATGGAAACACCACAAACGAGAAAGCAATATTGGATTATGTCCAAATATGAATTAATATATGTTCGGGAATTATACGAGCCTATGGGGAAGCACACGTTTATATGTAGAATAACGAGTAAATATATTAAAGTAATATATTATGTGTTTTGCAAACGATCGTTAAATGTTAACAAGTATTAATATTAGTCGTTATAGAGTTAAAGGACTAAATATACAAAACCGAAGATTGAAAGGGTGCGTTTTGTTTTTCCTTTTCTCCTAGTCGGCTAACAAATTGTATCCTAATAGGATTAGGAAAGTCTAAGTGCCTATATATACATGTTGGGGATTTCATTCTAAATAATACGACTGAAAACTCAAAACTATATATATCGACTTAAGCTTTGTTTTGTTCGACTGGTTTTTACAAAAACCTTAAGGGTTTTTTCCGTTCCTTCTTAGTTTTCTTTGTTCGAGCTCTATTAAACCCACAAAGGGTTTCTTTGGTTTGTTGGTTCGATCACAAGAACAAAGAGGGATTCGGTTTTCTTGCTTTTGTGTTCGACCGAGTTTAAAACCCAAAAAGGGTTTACGGTTTTGCTTGTGTTCGAGTGTTGATTGATTCAAGACAAAAGATCTTTTGTTTAAAAAACACTACTAGTACTAGCATACCTCGTTATTTGCTAAGAACGTATAGTGTGTGTAAACGTAGAGAGATCATACGTTTGATCTTGGTGGTTTTGCGTGGTATTATACACACGCGTATATAGAAGACGGTGTTAACGGTTACCTTAAGCGGTGTATCGTTACGTGCTAAAAGGTACCCATCTTCTATCCTAGTTAATTAATGTATTCTACATGTGATCTTTTATTCCGCTGCGTACTCGTGTTAATTAATTGGTTAATTAGATTGTAAAAACCAAACAGTGGTATCACGAGCCATAGTGTAGAATCTTTAATTACAAGGAATAAAATTAGACAAATTAGGGTTTCATGATTAATTTTAATGCCCCGTGGGCATTTTATGTTAAAAAGATTTGATCTTGATGGTTAATAAAATTAATTTGATGAAATCTAGGTTGTATGCAATATTTGTATAAAACTTGGATGTAGTAATATGTTAATTGTTTTAAGTTTATGTAAAAAAAAAAAAAAAAATAATTGGTTAATAGGAGATCCATGATAAAATCAAGCAAAATTTATCATAGATTTGAGATTAGATATTAAATCTTTTAATTTGTTAAAAGATAGCTTTAAATATGATCAAGGCATTCGCATAATTGTTAAATTATTTATCTTCAATTGGTAAGTATCCGTGATTCAAGAATTCGGGAACAAACCCTTATTTATATGAATGAATGGGCCTAAAATATTAAAAGTTGTTATGTGTTATTGTGTATATTTGTATATACGTATAGGCTTACGCCAATTCGTTTCGTCCCCCCTAATGAAGTTGCCAGAGTTTTATATGGCACAAAGAGCCTTATAAGAAATATGCATGTTATAATTATTAGATAATTAGATCAATTTCTAAGGTTTGGCCATGCCTTAATAGTTAAGTTGTGTTTAAATAAAGGTTATTTAGTTTACTAGTTCTGATGTTTATATTGTTTATTTTTAAGTACTGACTTGTGAGCGAGAAATAAAAGGGTTTTTTTCTTAAAACAAAAAGTAAAACTATATACGAATGAATTAGTATAAATAGATTTATTATAGAACATATCAATCAAAAATCAAAAGTGGATTCGCTTACATCCGATAATAAAATCTTCCTTGACTAAACTAGCAATATATAGTTATGTATTCTTTAAATTAAAGTTTTAATTTTATCATGTTCGTAATTTGCAAAAGTACTATATAGATGACATAGGATAAGTTCGGAGGCAGACTCATCAAGACTTCGTCTTTGTAAGATACCATTACCCTATACTACCTGACTAAGACGTTTGTATTTTTTCTTACCTTGTATACTATGTATGTAATTAAGACGTGAATGGTTCTATTTTAATGAATTCTTTTAATCATACTTTATCCTTTCCCCACGATAAAAAATCAAATCTTTATATTTAAAGATACGTTGAATTCGACAATTTAGTCCTCACTATTTTATGGCATAAATACCGATGATAAGAGGTGAATACCGTAATAATAACTTAATTGAGTAAAAGTTTTTTATTAAAATCAATGATAGCGCAAATGCGAATGCATGCTTCTTCGTACATGTTTGACACGTCAAATAAAATACCATTTTTTAACTAAGGTTTGTTGCCATCCAATTTGTAAAAACACTTGTAGATTGCTCTTTACTATGCGTGAAACGTGTGTAGATTTGCAATCGCAAGGTAATTATACGCTTTTCCGTGAGACGGTGAGTGTTACATAATTTATGTTTTTGATTGGACGACTTAGCGTTGTTGTGGTTAGACCTTACACAACGAGCATTAGATAGGGATGAAACATGCTTACTAGGATCTTATTGTAGATAAAGCAGGATCCCATATGGTTTAGGAATGCAATAGTTATGATTATCAATCGTTTGTTTACCTATTGAATACACCATCACTAGCAATCAACGATGTTGTGGGGTATGTCCAAGCTGGGTCCTAACCATAGGCAATTTAATGTTTAATTAAATAAACTGGGTAATCAATTTTCTTCAAGAGTATATCGAAAATACCCAATTCTTGACTTTACTATTGTTTGTAAATGACACTACCTTTCTAAAACATAAACCAAATCGTCTTTCAGTCGATGTTTGAAATTTTTCCAGGAAACAATTTTCAATGGTCCGGTTTCGTCAACTTAAGTTAGTCATTGAGTTTGAAAAGAAATTGTTTGATCAATTGAACAGCCCGTATTTCCCATGCTTCATCACTACCGATTCCTAGTACTGTGCGCAGTGGAATACGTACATGAGTCATAATGAGGTGACTTGTCTTATGCTCGAAAGTATGACTCCTGAACTTTAAATGACAACTACAAAATTCCCTCACGTGATGAAACTACATCCAGGAGCTATAAATCCATGTAGAGAACAAGCTGGGTTTGGAGTGTTTTGCATGATAAAAAACTTTCATGCTTGTAAACAGGATGAGGGAAACCCTAGTTGGCCCATAGCATAATAAGATGAAGGATTATGTGGAACTTGGAAAATGTCTTGTTATGTGCTCCCACACAAAGCTAGTGTTGGTTTAATCTTGAATGCCTCACACACTAAGCATCACATAGGGGAAGACAGTTGTGAACTACATGCGATGCTCATTGATTATGAAAAGGAGAGTTACCTAAAAAGGCTAAACACCACAATAATAGATATTAAATGTGGTAAAATCCCAGAAATTCCAATAAGAAATCGCTTAAAGCTAAAGGTAAAGATAAAGCTAATGGAATAGAAAGGAAAACACGTTTTATACCCTAAGCCTAAAACCTAACCTTCTGCTAAAGAGCAACCCACTAAGGATTGACAACCTGCCACCACTGCAAAGAAGTTTGTCATTGTAAAGAAATTTCCGCTTACCCTTGCTAGAGTTGATTAAGAAGAAGCAAGCAAGTTGGCTACTAAGAGCCAGTTCTTCAGATGTCTTCAAAATAGAATTATTTTTTTCCTTCTAACTCCTGGGTGTAGGACACTAGATGTGGCACTCATATTTGTAACACAAACTGGTCTTGTGAGGAGTAAGTAAAGCAAAACAAGTAGAATTTTTCGAATGGAAGTTTTTGACGATATTTACCGAATGGCCTTTGTGATTTGTTTAGACAATTTGTCATTATTAATGCACCCACTATAACTAGATGTGTTGTTTTTTTTCAGTTTCCTCGTTTGGTTGACAATGAATTTGTTCAATGTTTTACTGATTTATGAATTTATTTCTAGAATGATGTTCTTTATTTTAAATGCTATTCTCGTAATGGTTGTTAATGAATGGATATGCATTATCTTGTACCAAACGTTAAATTTCTAGTTATAAATTTTAGCACCAAAAGAGACAAGCGTAACATGGACTCTACTTATTTATGGCACTGCCGTCTTGCTTCAATAAACAAGAAACATATTTAAATTAGCAGCAACAAGAGGGCTGTTAAAATCAAAACAGATGCTGAATCTTTTGATAATGCGATCTGTTTATCTGGCAAGAATGACAAAAAAAAAAACCTTTTCCATAGTAACGAAAGGCCAAAAGATCTTCTTGGCATAAAAACATTACTGACGTAGTGTCCCACTTAGACATGTTTCAAGACAAGATGCTAGCTTAGCTCTTTACGTACTACTAGATTGCTTCATTACTTTCACTGGATGATTTAATATCTTATGGGCTGTATTGTTTATTTACTTAAGCATAAACTGAAGATCCTTTGAAATACTTCCAAAGTGTTTAAGAATGAAAGTTTAAAATCAACTCCGGAAGACCATTAAGCAATACGATCGAGATCGATGGTGGCGATACCTTAGCCAAGAGTTTAAAGATTATCTAAAAGCTAATGGAATTGTCAACATCCTTTTACCCCTCAGTCAGAAACACCCCACCAACATAAGGGGTGTCTGAGAGGAGAAACCGTACTTTGTTAGACATGGTGTGATCTATGATGAATCTTACAACTCTGCCTTTATTCTTTTGGGATTATGCTCTAGAGTCTGCAACACGCATTCTCAATATGGTTCCAACAAAGAAGGTAGTTGTGGATTTCCTATCTAAACTTGCTCCTGCATAGTCACTGTCAGTATATGCCACCAAATCAAAAGGTGAATCCTTAGGATACCAAAGGCCCAACTTAGGTTGACCTTTTAAGTATCTAAAGATCCTTTTCATAGCATGAACATGTGAAATTTTAGGATTGACTTAGAATCTTGCACAAGCACATACTGCAAACATAATATCAGGCTTTGAAGAAGCTAGATACATCAATGATCCAATTATGGATCTATACAAGTGTTCATCTACATCTTCTCCTTTGTCATCCTTGAGAAAAGTCTTGTGGGTCTTCATAGGTGTGCTTGCTGTCTTCACATCAGAAAAACCAAACTTGTTCAAAATCTCATTCACATACTTGTCTTGACTAATGAAAATCCCATCTTCCTCCTGCTTTACTTGCAGACCTAAGAAAAATGTGAGCTCTCCCATAGAACTCATCTAGAATTTCTTATGCATCATCTTCTCAAACTTATTACACATCTCCTTCCTTGCAGACCCAAAAATGATATCATCAACATATACTTAAACTAACAGAATATCACTTTTGTCCCTTTTGATAAACAAATTCTTATCTATCTTTTCTCTCTGAAACCCATTGTCTAACAAATAAGTTGACAAGGTTTCATACCAAGCTTTGGGAGCTTGATGCAGTCCATAAAATGCCTTTTCTACTTTATAGACTTTGTCAGGGAAGTCTGGGTCTTCAAAACCAGGTGGTTGACAAACATAGACTTCTTCTTTAATCTTATCATAAAGAAAAGCACTCTTGACATCCATCTGGTACACCACAAAGTCTTTAAATGAGGCATAGGCTAAGAATAGCCTAATTCCTTCAATTCTGAAAACAGGAGCAAAAACATCATCATAATCAATCCCTTCTTCTTGTGTGTACCCTTGTTCAACCAATCTTGCTTATTCTCAATCATAATACCTCTTTCATCCTTTTTGTTTCTGAAGACCCATTTAGTTCCTATAACTCTTTTTTCATTAGGCAACTCTATAAAAGTCCAAACTTCTTGTAATTTGAATTGTAGAAGCTTTTCCTACATAGCTTCTATCTAGCTTGAATCCTTCAGTGCTTAAACTACCTTTTTGGGTTCTTCTTGTGATAAAAAGCAAACAAACAAGCAATTTTGAAAGTATTTATGGTTTGTTCTTTCCTGGACAGAACTAAACAAACCATGTGCTTCCAAATTCTTTGTCATTCTTCTTGTTTGAGGTGCTGATTGCAGATCTCTAATGACTTGATTAAGAGGACGATCCTTATGTATTCTTGTAGTAGGAACATGACTGACTTGGAAGTATGTATCCAAATTGTTCATGTCAGCCTCTGTACCAACATTTTCATCATTATCTGAATAGACAATATCTTCCAATTCAGGCATGTTTGGATCATCAGCGCATCCATAGACTATATTCTCATTAACAGCATTAGCCTTTATGCCAGAAGCATTATCAGTTGAACTAACAGTATTAACATTGTTAGTGCTGTTGACATTTACATCCTTTTTTTGATTAACTTTTGGCTCTTCTGTACTTGGAACCGTATTATCTTCATTCCTTGGATCTTCAGCATCTTTCTTTTCCTCCCCCCTGATGGTTTGAATCTAGCATCAAGAGAATCCTTTGAACTAGAAAAGAATGGTGGATCTTAAGTCCAAAATGGTAGCAGTATGTAATCTTTGTTAGGTATTGTCTCCACTCTAGCTTTACCTATATTATCACATGCTTTTTTACCTACACTACCATTAGATTGATTCCCTGCAACAACTGGCTTATAGTTCATAGATTTGGTTAGTGCATCTATATCAAAAAGCTAATTAGGTCTACTTCCTGCAATATTAGGTGTATTCTCACTAAATTTAACATGCATGTTCTCTTTCACTATCCTAATTCTACTGTTGAATACTCTGAATGCTTTGCTATTGGTAGAGTATCCTACAAAGAACCCTTCATCAGCATTTCCATCAAATTTACTGTTGATCCCTTCTGAACAGATCTTACTTAGCTTGTTAAAGCTTAGTTGTGTTGGATAGATCCAAGACAACTTAAATAAAACTAAATAGAGAATATCTCACAACTTGCGGAAACGAGTTTTGTAATACTAAGAAGAACAATAAAACAATAAACAAGATTTTACTAAACTTTCAGCCTCAATATATAACAATCACTTTAAATAGTGATAGGGTTACAAAATAACCTTGAAGCTATATAACAACTAACTATGAGATATGAATTATAGGAATATCTCTAACTATGTCGTAGGGTTTCTTTTATACACCAAGAAACCCTAATGGGCTTACAAAACGTGTCTACTAATCAATGCATATCTATTCCTAATATATCTCATACATATCACATTAGCAGTACTAACTATTTATAACTAACAGTACTAATAAACTGACAGCACTAACACTTTGTACTGACAATACTAACTATTACATTAACAACACTAATAACTTAGACTATTTTCTCTCATCTTCAGCAACAGCACAAACTTGAACCAGCAACATTAAGTTGTAGAAGCCTCTAATTCCTAACAATCCTCCCCTAAACTTGATATTCATCTTGTTAATCATCAAGTTTCTTCATCTTGATTACTAGGAGGATGTATCCAAACACTTCTTCACTCTTCTAGCTATGCCTTGATGAATCTGAGAAGCTTAAATGCTATTTCACTTTCATGATCAACTTCTAGCCTTCTATTCAACATCCTTGAGAGCATTTCCTGTTTAAGAGGATATTTCCTTTCAACCATCATGTGAATATCAATTCCAGTATCCATCAACAATACATGAACTCCACATGAATCAAATAACCTCTAGCTTATCAAGTGGTAGCCCTGTTGAGCTTTCCATATTTCATCTTCCTCACTTGGTTCAAATAAAGTAATGAGATCTCCCCAAAGTAATCTGTCATATCCTTCTGGGCTTATTGTCTCGTACCTTTCCTTTATTAGTCTGTATAGATATACCATATCTTGTCTATCAAAATCATCACACATTTCAGTGAATATATTGTAATTTTTAGAACTTCTATTAGCTCTGATGATCTGATAATACATCATGTTTTCTGTTAGAATGTGTGTCTTCTAGTCAATTATTGGATATTTTGTGGCCAAAGATTCAACATTGATGGCAATATTATCCTATGGTACTATATCCAAACTAGCTATAAGCTCTTCTTTTTCAGCATCATCCTCTAGTTTCTGTTTCTTGACACTCTCTTTAACATGTTCTGCTCTTGGTCTATTTTTACTACTTTCTGCTTGCTTTTGACTGCTATCATCCTTCTTTCCACTATCTTTAACCACTTTAGAATCCATAGGAACAAAAGAGTTTACCTATTTATATGCTTTGTCAAAAAGTTTTTGAATTTCATTATAACTCCTTCTCTTTAGCTGATTGTGGTTGTAACCAGCTTGGTTCTTCAGGTAAGTACACATCCTATTTCTTATCTGAGATTTTGTAGGTGGTTTACTTCTTTGCTCTGCTACTCTTTGTGCAACAAAGAACCTCTTTCTTTCAGCAATCAATTCCACCAACATTCTAGACTTTTCTTCAATGGTGAATTGTTCTTGTTCTTCAGATTGAAGTCTTGCAGCCATTTGTTCATCAGCTTCAATCATGGCTTGAATGTTATTCAATTCTTGATTAATTGCTGCTTTACTAGCCTCATCTGCAGCAACTATCTCTCTTTGCCTTCTCTCCAATTCAACCATTTCTTCATGTATCCTGTTAGCTAGCTCTTCATCCATCTGAATTTGAGCCTTTCTTAGGTTCTTTGGAGGATTTTCAGGCTCTTTCATAATGCCTTTGCCTTTATCTTTTGGATCAATAGTTGGAAGAATCGTTGTTGGTCTATCAGATTCTTCCACATCTGTAAAAGCAACTCCTTTTTCCTTAGCCTTTTCACTTATCATCTGTACAAGTGTTTGAGCAATGGTAAGATCCTCATCTTTAAATGCCTTTGTAGTAGTTGTTGGAGGTGTTCTTGGTTCAGCAGTACTAATAGATACACCAACAGTAGTAACTGATGCACTAGCAGCACTAACTCTAGTAGTAGCAGTGTTAACTGCACCACTAGCATTAACTGTATCTCCTTCAACATTCTCCATTTCTTTATCCACCATATCATCAACATCATCAAAATCACCTTCTTCAAATCTTGTCTTCATATTCCTCACCTGTTTGGATACATTCTCCTTATCCAAACTCTTTCTCTTGGAGGTACCAATCTTGAAGAGATTCATCCCTGGAGTTCTTGCCCTTTGCTTCTTTTCTAATCTTTTGACTTTCTTTTGCAGCTTTTTGATCACCAAGTCTTGAGCAGTCATGGATTGTTCTAAGGCAAGAACCCTGTTTGACAATTGGGTACAAATAGCTATCAATTCATTTATGTTAGGTCTACCCTCATCACTTCCAGGTGTGTGACCTCCTGAGAGAGGTGAATCATGGGGTGTTGGTGGTACAAAATCCGTCAAATTATCTTGATGTTCCATACTGTCCACTCCACTTCCAGATGTGTTAACTTCTGAGAGAGTTGGGTCATAGGACTGTTTAGATGCAGTCTCAAACATAGTCTGAGCACCTGCATCTCCTATGTGGTATCTTGGCACCTGTGTCCACTACCTGAACCATTTCCCTGAGAAGATGGTTCATTAAGTGTTGCTGTGGATCGGGTCTTATGGATGTTACCACTTTCCTGCTCTGCCTCTAAGCTAGTAGCAGTAGTGGCAGCCCTAACCACTCTGTCATCCTCTCTTGTATAGACAACCTCATCACCAACATTCTTAGGGGGACCACTAGACTGAGGAATCTCAGTGTCCCGACCTCTTTTGGTTCGCCTAGGTGTGTGAGTCTTTTGGGGTTATGATGCAACAGTAGGAACGTGTTCTTCATGAGAGGGTGGAGCAGTTGAAGATGGTGGTTGGGGTTTAGAGGGTTGCCCTGAACCTTCACCCTCAACTACTTGTGGTACCAAGATAGAAGCAAACAATGGAGTAATTGTCCCTGAAAAATCTTTATTTTGTCTTTTCATATTAGTGAAAACCTTTTTAGTATGAACATGTATAACATAAACATCATTAAAAGGTTTTGCAAGATCAATCTGATTATTTAAAAACAGTTGTAAAAATCTTGGATACATTAAAAATTTCTTAGAAGTAGGATCCAAGTTCCTTAACATACCATCAAAAATTAATTTAGAAAAGTTAAAATTTTGACCCTTAGCTAAACAAATAACTGCTGATGCTAAATTGGTTGAAAATTCATTCCAAGCAGTTGTTTTTGAACTCAAACAATGTAGGATAGTATGTATAAGGTACTTCCACTGAGGGGAAAAGAAAGCTTTTTGAAAAGTAAGTTTAGTAGAAACTCTTTCATACCCCCATCAATGCAAATTTTTCAAAAATTTCATCATTTGATAGATAAGTAATACCATCCTCATCATTAAAGTGAATATCACTCCCCATTAATGATTTTGATATTACTACTGTCTTGCCATCAGCTGTGGCATGAATTTGCTTCACATCATTGACTCTTTTCGACTTAGCAGTAGCCTAAAACTGCTCAATATAAGAAGCATAGATAGTAGGACTTACAGTTAAGGCATAATAAATTGGGCTAGTAGTAAGAAAGTCTACTATCTGATGAAATTCAGCATTCCTATCAGTTCTTTCCAAGCAGGCCACCATGTTGTGTTGGTCAACAAATTGTAGATCAGCCATTGATGAGTAATTTAGATGGTCGGCAATGAATGTGATTAGGGTTTGTAATTGAGAGTGAATGAGAGAGATTAGGTGAAGGTACTGTATGTTTGAGAACGATTTTATAGAGTTAATAGCAAACCCAATAGCGAAGAAACCGTTATATTTACACTAATCCCCCTCAACAGTATTATCTCCAATGGTAACAAGCAGCAGTAACGGTAACCCAGCAGTACTAACTTTGGCTTACCGGTACTAACTTTCGCCTAGCAGTACTAACTTTGGCTCAGCAGTACTAACTTTTGCCTAGCAGTACTAACTTTCGCCTAGCAGCACCAAATCCTGCCTAGTAGTATTAACCTTACAACTACTAGTTTTAACTCCAAATACATCACTAATACCATCTCCAAACCATATCAATCATCAATCTAATAAACACATATTCAGAGATTAAGTAATCCAATGCTAGCAATCAAAAAGTTAAACCTGCTAACATCAAATGCTTTTGTGAGTAGATCAGCAACATTGTGATCTGTATGTATCTTAATTACTTGAATGGGCCTCTTCTCATAAGAATCTCTGATGAAATGGTGCCTTATTTCAATATGCTTGATTTTTGAGTGATATACTAGATTTTTCACTATACAAATTGTGCTTTCATTGTCAATGTTCATCTTGGTGTTCATGAAATTTAATCCATAGTCAAGCATCTGATTTTGGATCCATAACACTTGTCCACAGCAATTAGCAGTAGCAACATACTTTGCTTCAGTTGTTGAGTTGGCAACTACTATTTGCTTCTTACATTGCCATGAAATCAGTCTCTTGCCAAGAAATTGACAACCTCTTGTTGTGGATTTCCTGTCAAGACTAGCTCCAGCATAATCACTATCTGAAAAAGCTTCCAAGTCAAATGGTGAATCCCTAGGATACCGAAGGCCCAATTTGGGTTGACCCTTCAAGTATCTAAAGATCCTCTTCACAGCATGAAGATGTGAGACTTTAGGTGTAACTTGGAACCTAGCACATGCATAAACAGCAAACATTATGTCAGGTGATATAACCTTTAAAACTAGCCTTTTTGTATATATAAATTATAATTAATATAATAAATATATAAGGATAATTTCAAGATTATAAATCAATTATAGTAATAATAAGAATTCCGAAAGACTCAAAGAAATTCCTTTTGACCAAAGGAATATCAAAAATCCCCCGGGTCGTTCTCCCAACGAGATGCGAATTAAAAATCGAGAACGTTTGTGATCGCGCGTTTGAATGGTTAAAGATTTTTGGAGTTGGATTTCTAATTTCTACGATTAAAATGTAAAAACGATTAAAGAAAACCTAAAAACGAAAGCTAAAAATGAATTTAACCTAAAAACGAGAACGAGATCAAATCCCGTTCTTTAAAAAACAAAATTTTGAAATTTAAACCCTACGGATGTGAAATTAATTTTCCTAAGTCCTATT
>BQNB010021921.1:13088-63627 GCA_026074375.1 Tanacetum coccineum | reverse complement strand
AGAATGATATGCCTCTTCGAGATAAGTAATCATTGCACTGAATAAACAAACCAACTTCTAATCGGATTAATGATGGCTAATGCAGTTTTTAATCATAAGGCTTGACTGCTCTTTTATCTTCTGTTAATTTGCTTACATAGGTAAAGTGTCTTGAATTGATTATAGTCACCAACAAACCCGTGCCAGTCTTTCAGGCTGAAACCCCCCTTTTACCTGTTAGAACTAAGATTAGAACTAACATAGGATTAGCAAAGGTTTGACTTAGATTAGAATTAACTTACATTAGATAAACCAAAATATAAATAAATTGATAGATTTAACCTCGCTTCAAGTGTTCGACACCCTACTTACCATGAATCTACCACCGACCGGGTACACTGCCCGTTAAAGTGTTTTTTTTGTTAAGTCAACAAAATACAAATTTAAAACTTGAACTATCATAAATAAACACCATACAACGACTGATGTGTCGTTGTGTAGGTGTTATTTATATATCAAGTTTTACTATTTATTTTATGCCGACTATACCTAAAAACAACACTTTAACGGGCAGTGTACCTGGTCAGATGGAGTTTCGTGGTAAGTAGGGTGTCGATCACTAAGAGCGAGAGCGTTAATTCCTAATTCTATCAGTATTTTAGTTATCTAAGTTAAACCTAAAACTAATGCAAAAGAGGGGTTTTAGTCTGAGAGACTGGCACGGTTTTGTGTATCTAACCTAAGGTTTTGATGACAAGTAAAGCAATAAACACACACAAGAAGACAAGAAAATGATAAAGAAGCGGTCGAGAACTAATGTAAGGGAAATGTATCAACCATGAATAATCCGATAAAACACAAGTTTGTTTATTTAGTGCAATGATTGTCTTATCTCGAAGGGCATATCATTCCTAAACTTAGGCCATACATCTTCCTAAGACCTAGACACGCTAATTCTGTCACAATTAGACGCATCCGCATAAACCTTCCTTATGTTGATTATAATCTATCTTAGGATCTAAGTAATGGTGCTCTTACTAAACCCTAGCTCATCGAGACTTTACCCACTTACTGCTTAACGGCTCTGTATATACTAGTAGTCCACTGTCCGAGTCCTTACCAATGGAATAAGAACGTACTCGTTGATACCAAGGTCACCTTATAGATCAACTAAGCTCACTAATCTAAAGGAAAAGATAGGTTAATATTTGTGATCCTATGATTCTAGATATATAAATTGCAATATGGAGAGCTATCCTGGACTCTTAGCCTACACCCAAACAACACTAAAGTTGCAGCGCATTAAATATGTAGGACTAGACCCAGTTGAATGATAGATTGCATACTTAAGCACATAAACGAATATAAATTGATAAACATAAACAACAATCAATGATAAAATAAGCAATCGAGATAAACAAACCAAACATTAAACCTTCATAAACATGGCTAATACCTAAAGGTATCAGCCGATAGTCATTGTAAAAATACACATGGTTTGATATATGAACGATTAAAATAAAGAAACCTTAATCGAACGCGTATTCGGTTGCGCGAAGATTACAAGAGTTTTCCTATGATCTTGAGGCTCTTTTCTGACCTTTTAGGCTCCTTTATTCGTCTCTTGGTCGACTTGGTGGTTTAGGGATTCACTTGCATACCTAAAACTAAGTTTAGGATCGTCTATTTATGGTGTCTGGAAACAGGTCGATACGACATATCGAGCAATATGGGATACGGCGTATTAGGGATTTCTTAGAGTAAGGACCACGTTTGATATCTTCTAGAATATTTTATTACTATATTGTGAATACGACGTATTGGACTTCATTCCTTTATGGTCTTTGGTGAGTGCAGGCACGGATACGCCATATCGTCCTTGATGGATATGGCATATTGGCCTTTAGAATAGTAATCTTCAAAATATCTTCATTTAAGCTTCAGAATGCGCGCCTTTTGCTAATATTTACCAAGTACTCCATAATTACTGCAATTCTCAAATATAAACGATTAAGTAACAATTCTTTGCAATAACTATACAAAATGGGTTAATAACATGGGCTAAATGATACTATAAAATAGACTTTATTTGATGTCATTAAATATCCCCCCACTTGAATCCTACTTGTCCTCAAGTAGCCTTTAGAAGTTTATAAAAATATATCCCTAAGGATATTTTTTGTTAAAGCATTTATTTGATCTATTACAAGTACACAACCAAACACCTCACGAAATAGGAAGATGAAAACACTCAAATCACTCAACTAATCTATGTGGTAACATGTAACTAATTCGCTCAATTGCTCGGTCGTGACGAGTATTCTATCATAAGCTTGGCAAGGATACACATCTCCACCACTAAAGCCAAGGAGTAACAAGTTTATAAAGGTAAATATGGGTTTTTGTATGGAAAGGCTTATGGTCGATCATTCTATAATCTTTCACCAGAAGTACCACTCCAACAGGACAGCTAAAGCACACGTACATGGCCGTAATAACAGAATAGAAATGTTTGTTCGATCACATCCCCATTCGAATTTAACTAACGATTAGGATGAAGAATGATATAGGGTAGGAACCTTCTAACTTTCACCAAAAGTCGTAAACCAACGAGGAAGCTAAGACATGCATACACGGCCGTAACGACAGAATAGACATGCACGCTAGAACAAGTCCTCATTTGCGTAAAACCAGCGGCTAATCATCAGGTGAGAGGGAAGTAAATTGTTGTTAAATAAAAATCAAGAAACAAATAGATTATGATTAAGATACAGTTGCTAGACACTTTTTCCCGACCGTTAAATACATGACTATTTACAACGTCTTGATCGTCGATCAAAAACAATAACCTAAGTTGGCGTTCCTATAACGGTCAACTTCCCAATCATCCCAAAACTTTACATACTATACAAGGTGTTGATCCCAATGAATAGATCTTTAACTCCTTATCTTGTAAGGTTTAGTACCCTTGGATAAATCCAAAAATACTAAGAATGAAATTTTGATTGAATGATATAAACTATGCGGAATCTAGTTTATATCATGAAGAAGTATTCTCAATAAAACAGTAAAGTATGTTTTGACACAAAGATATAATCAACACAATAAGCTTCAATATATATTAATACGGTCACTCTGACTTAGTGATAGCGTTTACAACCTTGAAGCTATGAACTCTATGGAAAACTAAGATGGAAAACTAATATCTTTCTATACCCTAAGATCCCCTTTTATACACTCATGATCTTTTCTATAAATAAACGTAATCTCTTAATCAAATAAGTTATACATATCTTTTACAAAAATAACTTAATAATTATTTTCGTAAGTATTCTTATTCTCCAATTAATCTTTATCTTTTTAATCAGTCTTTATCCTCTTGACAGCAGTAAGTCTTCTAGCAATTGTAATTCATCAGTAGTTGTATCTTTATAACCAGCAGCACAAACTGAGCATAAGCAGTAGTAAGTACTAGCAGTACTAACTTTACGCTAACAGTTGTAACTTTACTCTAGCAGTACTAAGTTATACTAACAGTACTAAGTTACACTAGCAGTAGTAACTTTTGTAGTAACAGTACTAACCACTTAGCATACTTTCAGTCTTCAACTCTGAGCAGTCTTAACTTTTATTGACAGTAGTAACTCAATACTAACAGTACTAAATTATACTAATAGTAGTAACTAGCAGTGGTAACTATATATTACCAGTACTAACTACTTAGCATAATTTCCATTATGTACCTGAGTAGTAGTAAGAATCCTTGAAGTCTTTTAAGTCCCAACAATCCTCCCTTAAACTTGATGTTCATCTTCTTAATCTTCAAGTTACTTCATTAAAAGTCTTCATCATACTCAGGAGGATACATTCAAACCTTTTATTGACTACTTTGTTGTTTTACCATAAGCTTGAGCAGTTGATAGCACATCTCATTCCAATGATCAGTTTGAAGTTTCTTGTTAAGCATATTTATGATTGTAATTGGTGTGAGGGGGTATCTCTTTTCAACTGACATAAAGATGTGGATATTTCCAAACATTACAAAGTGCACTCCACATGAGTCAATTAACTTCCAAACGGTAACCTTGTATCCTTGTGGATTTCTCCATACATCACTCCTTATGTCTGGTTCAAACATGACTTTTAAATCACCCCACAACACTCTTTCATGTTGATCTTTAGGTCTTAAATCACCGTTCTTTGTTTTGACTAACTTCCAAAGAGTCTGCAAATCTTCTCTGTCAATACCTTAAAGCAGTCTAATCATTAAAGAATGTCTCTTGGAACTTCCATTTGCTCTTATCAACTGATAATGTACCATTATTCCTTCTTTAAGAAGCTTGTAATCAACAATTACTGGTGGTTTGGTAGCAAGTGGTATAACATCAATTGCTATATCATCATCCTTTTTAATCACCAAATGCTTTTTCAATTCAGTTGTATCATCTGCTTCAACTTCTTCATGCTCATCAGTTTCTTTATCATCCTCCAGTTTTTGTCTCTTTAGAGATTCTTGTTGTTGCTCTTTTACTGCTCTTTTCTTACCAAGACTCTTCTTTATGCTGCTTTTAGCTTTCTCCTCACTACCTTCTACCTTCTTTTCATTGCTTTCTAGTACCTCTGAACTCATAGCCATAAAGGTATTTACCCTCTTCATCTCTTTGTCAAACAGCTTTTGAATTTCATCATAGCTCTTTCCCATTTGTTGTTTGTATCTACTTATGTGCTTAAGATAGGTAGACATTTGACTTCTCTTTTGTGCCTTAGTAGGAGGTCTGTTTCTCTTTTCTTGTGCTCTTAGTGCAGCAAAATGTTTTCTTTTTTTCTACATGAGTTCCATAAACAATTTTCCTTTTTCTTCATCTGTCAACTCCTCTCTTTCTCTTGTTTGGAGTCTCTCAGCCAATAATCTATCAGCCTCCATCATAGCTTGTGTATTTTCCCATGATTCAATCAATGCTATGTTGTCTTCTTCTTGCTTTTGCCTTTTAAGCCTTTCTTCTTCTATGATTTCAGCATCTAATTGAGCTTGAATATTTCTTGCCAAATCTTCATCAAGAGCAACTTGATCTTTCTTTGTCAAAGGTCTCTCAGGCTTTTGCATGATGCCTTTTCCTTTGTATTTGATTGAGGGTTGTGTGAAAGAAACTGTTGGTTTAGATACTTACTTTTTCAGATCATGAAAAACAATTCCCTTTGCCTTGGGTTTGGCTGCCTTGATTTCCATTAAAGTCTTAGCCAAAGTTTCTTCAACTGTTGTAGGAATTGTAGGAGCAGCACTATCTTCAACACCAGCAGTAGTAACTGCTGGACCAGCGGTACTATCATCAATTTTTGTACTTTGCTCATCTTTCTCACCAGTTTTAGCATCTATAAACATCTCATCACCATCCAAAACTCCAGTATTAAACATCAAGTCTTCATCTTGCCTTTCTTGAGTTTCATTAACTAGAGTTACCTTAGCATCTGCATCAATATTTTCAATTCTCATCCCCTGTTTAGATGCATCCTCCTGAGTACCTAAACTATGGCTATACCAACTTTCTTTAATCTTTTAAGCCATGTGGTTCTAAACTTTCTCCTCTTTTCAAGCTTATCTACCATCTTCTTGAGACTAGCAATCTCAATAGCTTGATCAGATTTAGCCTTTTCTAAGTCAAGAACCTGTTTTTACAATTGGGTACATAAAACCATCAAATCATTAAGTTGCATGCTAACCTCACCACTGGGTAGTGGATCATTAGAAGGTGTGGGTACACTTTCCTCATGCTCTGTCTCATCATGAGCAACTTCTGCTTCCTTCCTCTGTTTCTTTGTGGACTTTTGTTTCTGCTTGGGTTAAGAGGATGTAGATGGTTGATCAACAATAGGTATTTGATTGGAATCAGTTGGATGGTCTGAATCCTCGCCCACTTCTTCAGAAGCTTGAACCATCATAGTATCAAATAGAGGTGTTATTCTCCCAGAAAAATCCTTTCCTGCTCTCTTCATGTTAGCAAAAACTTTCTTTGTGTGGGAGGGATTAACATAAATCATCTTGTGATGTGACATGTCTCCAAGCTGTTGATTGATGAAAACTTATAGAAATCATGGATACAGCAGAAATTTAACCCCTCCATCTAAGTGTTTTACCATAGCATCAAAAATGTACTTAGACAGATTAAATTTTTGGTTAGTTGCCAACCATATGATCAAGGAAGCCATTGTACTACTGAATTCATTTCATGCAGTGGATTTGGCACCAAGGCTTTATGTAATGGTATGAATTAAAAACTTCCATTGTGGAGAAAAGAAAGCTTTATAAAATGTAAGCTTTTAAGAAGGTTTTTCATACCCCATCTTTACTAGTTATTCAAAAATTGTAGTGGTTGGCAAATAATCAGTACCTTCTGCATCTTCCAAGTGAAGATCACTTCTAATGCTTGACTCTGTGATGATCATCTTCTTTTTATCAATTAGGGCTTGTAACTGACGTACTCCGTTAACCATCTTGACATTTATTGTTGCCCAAAATTGTTGAATACAAGATGTGTAGATAATTGGATTGAAAGTTAAAGCATAATGAACAGAACTTGCTTTCAGGAAATCAATAATCTCTGCAAACCCATCACTTTCTATAGGTTTTTCCAAGAACATGACCACATTGTGTGTTTCAGCAAACTTAGGGCTCGACATAATGATGATTTTGTTGATCAAAGATGAAAATTGAGTTATGGTTTATGGTTAGAGAGTGTTTGAATGATTGAAATAGAATAAAGAATTAAATGAAACCCTGAATCGAAGTATTTATAAAATCACCCTCAGTAGCAGGAACTTGAACTGGCAGCACTAATTGATGCCTAACAGCATTAACTTAAACCGGCAGCAATAAGTTAAACCTGGCAGCATAACAAATACGGGCAGCATTAATTTAAATACACCAGTAATTACCCAAATTTTATTCCAAAAAGCAATTTTCATCATCAAATTTGATTCTCACAAGATCTCTTTCTGTTTTTATGCTTACAATATCTCTTAATTCTTTTTGCTCACATAATCACTCATTTCTGTTTTTATGCACACATCTCTCTATCTATTTTTAAGCTCACTTAATCTCTTATTTATTTTGGCTCACTAAAACACTCTTTCTATTTTTATATCACAAATCTCTCTATTCTTTGGAGCTCACCAATGCAGACAGTTTTGTACAATGTGTCATCAATTCCATAAGTTGCATACCATCCTCCCCACTTCCAAATGTGTTAACTTTTGAGAGAGGTGGATCATTAGACTGTTTAGATGTAGTCTCAAAACTAGTTTGAGCATCTACTTCCCCCAATATGGTATCTTGGCACCTGGGACCACCACCTGAACCAATTCCTTAAGAACTTGGCTCATTAAGTGTTACCATGGATTGGGTCTTAATTTATGTTACCACTATCCTGCTCTGCTTCTAAGCTAGAAGCAGTAGTGGCAGCCTTTTCCATTTTGTCACCCAACTCCTTATGGACAACCTCATCACCAACCTTTTTCAGGAGGACCACTAGACTGAGGTATCTTGGTGTCCTGACCTCTTTTGATTTGCCTAGGGGTTTGACACATTACACACTTGTGTTTGATTTTACATGTCCTTTCATTAATTCTTGACTGCATATTGACAACATAATCCTCCCCTCAATTCAATACCAGAAACTCAATATGCTAATCCTACCAATGTAGTCAAAAACCAAAAAGACACCTCTAAAGACTTTTCTTGTTAGCTTTTTTAATAATGTATGACTAACAGTTTTTTTTTAAACAATAGTCTTAAGTATAACTAGCAAAACTAATATACTTAGCAGTATTAAACATTTACCTTAGCAATTTTAAACTCTGTCTTCAATTAATTATACAACAACATGCCTTAATTCATCACAATCATACAAGAAAACACTAGATAGACATGTGAGAATCATGAGGAACCAAATTTATGCATAATCCATGATAAAAGTTAAGAACTGTTAAGCTCAGAGATTGAGGTAATCCATTGCTATCAAATAGAAATTTAAAACCTGCTAGCATCTAAAGGTTGGTGAGAGATCTGCAACATTTTGGTCCTGAGTGGGAATCTTGATCACTTATGTCAACTTCTTTTCATATGAATCTCTGATGAAATGGTGCCTTATCTCTATGTGCTTGGTTTTGGAGTGAAACACTAGATTCTTTACAATACAGATTGTACTTTCATTATCAATGTAGATTTTGGTGTTCATGAAATTGAATCCAAAGTCAAGCATCTGATTTTGGATCCATAACACATGTCCACAGCAGTTAGCAACAGCAACATATTCTACTTCAGTTGTTGAGTTAGCTACTATAGTCTGCTTCTTACATTGCCATGAAATCAATCTCTTGCCAAGAAATTGACAACCTCATGTTGTGGATTTCCTGTCAAGACTAGCTCCAGCATAGTCACTATCAGAAAAAGCTTCCACGTCAAATGGTGAATCTCTAGGATACCAAAGGCCCAATTTAGGTTGACCTTTTAAGTATCTAAAGATCCTCTTCACAGCATTAAGGTATGAAGTCTTTGGAGTAACTTAGAACCTTGCACAAGCACAAACAGCAAATATTATGTCTGGTCTAGAAGCTGTTAAGTACATCAATGATCCAATCATTGCTCTATATAAGTGAACATACACATCCTCAGCTTCTTCATTTTTTATCAATGCCTTATTTGTCTCCATTAGAGTGCTTGCTGTCTTTACTAAGGCAAAATCAAACTTTTTCAAAATCTCAGTCACATATTTATCTTGGCTAATAAATATCCCATCATTCTTTTGTTTAACCTGAAGTCCCAAAAAGAAAGAAAGTTCTCCCATATAACTCATTTGGAACTTATCATGTATCAATGTTTCAAATTCATTACTCATCTATTTCTTGGTTGATTCAAAGATGATATCATCAACATAAACATGTACTAGCAGGATATCATCTTTATGCCTTTTAATGAACAAAGTTTTATGAATTTGACCCCTGTGAAAACCATTTTCTAGCAAATAGGTTAACAATGTCTCATACCATGCTCTTGGGGCCTGATGTAGTCCATAGAGAGCCTTTTCTACCTTGTAGACTTTATCTGAAAAGTGTGGATCTTCAAAACTAGGAGGTTGACAGACATACACCTCCTCTTCTATCTTTCCATATAGAAAAGCACTCTTCACATCCATTTGGTAGACTATAAAATCTTTAAAGGAAGCATAAGCCAGAAATAATCTTATGGCTTTAATCCTTGCAACCGGTGCAAAGACTTCATCATAATCTATACCTTCCTCTTGAGTATGACCCTGAGCAACCAGTCTAGCTTTGTTTTTCACCACTATACCTCTTTCATCCTTCTTGTTTCTAAAAACCCATTTAGTACCAATTGCCTATTTGTCTCTAGGTAAATTAACTAAGGTTTAAACTGTTAATAATAAGATTTCACTAACAAAAGACAATGATCTGGAGATCGGGGAGGATAGAAATGAAAGTAAACCATTTTATTAGAGAGAGAAAGGAAAGAGTGTATGTGTTTTCTAGAGAGAGAAACAACACACACTTATGAGACAAATGTTTATCCTCACCTCTCCATGGAAGTATGGAGGGGGTATTTATAGTCCTAGTGACACCTAACTATTGTAACTTATCATTATTAGTCCATATGTGTCACACTATAACTAAACTAATGTAATTCCGGATATGTCACCATATTTTAAGGCTAACAATCTTCCCCCAATATGTAGACATATGGAATTACTTACAATGTTCCTATTAGATACAAATACAAAATAAATAAAGTCTTCCATAGCGCTTCCAAAGCTGAAGATGTCTTCCGAGTTCTCCTTGTCTTGAAACTTGTACTCCAGCTTGGATCTTTAGTGTCTATACTTGTACAGGAACCATTATAGTATGCATGAAATGGATTAACTTCCCCCCAATTAATGCAGCATGTCATGAAAAGCTTTCTTCATAGACTTCTTTTTGGCGAAGTTTCTGAATCAGCTTCCCCCCAAACCGACATCCTATCTTAAGCAGATTCTGAAACTTTGTTGTAGCTTGAACAATCTTCTACTTGTCATTGACGTGCACAGCAGAAATTTGTAGAGTCAAACCACACCAACGACCACTGCTTCTTGTCATTAGGGCTTGGTGAATATTTGTTCGGGGGTACATGCGAGAAATCAGCAACAATTCTTCTCACGTATGCAGAATACTTCATAAACCATACTAAGTTAGTGTATACCACTACTTTTCCCTTGGATGTTGACATGGTACACATCAAGTCAAAACTAAGTCCCGGATGTACAAATTTTCCCCCATGTTGGTTGCGAACAACTCGGAAGCATCATTGTGGGTACGTTCCTTATATCGAGAAGTTCTTGTCTTAAGCACAAATCTTGAATCCCAAACGAAGCATTACTCTCTTGTCTTCAGAAATCGTAGAGGAAATGAAGCAAGAATCAAGAAAACTTGGTATAATCAAGGTCTTGTATATGAATGTCGTTGAAGAACTTTGAAAATTGTACTTAGACTGTGAAGTACCATTGTCTTGGAATCCCGTGAGAATTGCTGATTACATCTCAACCTTGAAACTCTCTGGCTAACTTTACCAACTGAAATTCTGTCGGCTATTGTTTCATCCCTGTGATCACTTGGTGAAAGTAAACCCGATTATGCTTTAAACTTGAAAATGAAGAAAATCCCCCAAAGTTTGATTACTTTAAGCTTGCACTGTTGTTGATTGAAGAACGGTGCAAGATTAAATCTATAAGTACTCTATACCCAACCAGAAAAGTATAAGAAGTACAACACCTCTTGAAATTATCCACATCGTCTTCTGCATGTGACACTGAGTACTACAATGTAACTCCTTCAAATGATAGTTAACCAGGACTGCAACCAACCACCCCTGACTGCTGGTAACTAGATAATTCAAGTCTCAATCATCTACTGTATATGATCAAGCAAGTCATCACTCAATAGAATGGGTTTGAAGAAAAGGTGTAGCAAATAGAAGGAAGTCTCGATGATGAAATAACTAGATGCCTTCATGAAATCCATTTAAATCTCAAATAAGGGATACCAAATCAACTTCGTGATCACTTGTCATCGTAATCCGAATCTTTAGCCATTTGTCGTTTTAGTGAATCTTATTCGGATCATTTTAGTGTTATGTATCGTGTTTGTTGTGTTGTTGTTCTAGAATGTCATTAAACTAGGGAAAATGTTATTTTGAATGTCGTTAACGAATAAACATCATCTAGTTCAACTTGTCATGATAGTATTTTATTACTCGGCTCGGTCCATCATACCCGTGTTAATCAAATAACACTATCCCTATAATCATGGTCATAAACATATTCGGCCCATCATCAAAATATACCAGGTAGCCTATAATCCCAACATTTACATTGTTTGGCCCATATTTGTAATAAAGCCCCGTTCAGTTAAAAATATTATACTCGATCCAAAACAAATACTAGGACTAATCTAGTATTAAACATCGCCTAATATGCAGCCCAACAACATCTTATTGAACATTTCAACCCATGTAATGTGTTGAGGCTCGGCTTACCACACTGATCCAACAAAAAATTAGGGATTTATAACCACACTTTCCCTAATTTTATTCACATCCAACCCTAACCCTAATTATAACATCATCCGCCTCACTCATCTAAAAAATTGCCATCTTTTCCATCTCTTATAATTATATCAACACAACCATAGATCAAACCCTGTAATTGATTCAACTTACTCGAATCACAAACCCACCATCTTATTTGAATAATTTCTTGTTGAAATTATTCGGAACTAAGCAAGTATGAACATCATCAATCAGACGAACCCTTTAATCTTTCTGCTCCAAATCCGTATAACAAACATGCAGTTGTTTTGTCATTTGGGCTTCAAGATCCGTTTGTGGGTCTCGGGTAAGGTTCGTTTTGTTGTGAGTGTCAATTAAACCAAGGAATGAGTTTAACATATTTGTTAAAACTCACTCTTTATATTCGAAAATTAAATGAGGGTTTTAACCCTTGACAGATCAATGATGATTTGATTTTTCGTGGTCTTGATCTTTTGAGGGTCTTAATTTGATTGTAATACACGAAAATCAAACTGAGATCATGATGTGCATTTTATTTCGAGTAGTTGTGAGATGGAGATGAAGTTTATGGAGAGTGGGATAGGATCAGTTTGTAATTGGATTTGTTGATATGTATGTAAAGCTGTTGGTAAAAGATTATTGTTGGCTGTGGATGATGATAATTTTTATAGTGTGGCAGTTGTTGTTGTTTATTTTATTGGATAGGTTTGGTTTTATGTATGAGTCTTTTGTCATTCTGCTCCATCTCATCTCTGTTGAATTTTTTTTATGGTCCGACTCTGACTCAGTTGAGTTTGACTGGGTCAACTCGGTAATAACCGAGTTGACTCGGTTTAGGATGAGTTTTAACAACTCGCTATAGTCTTCTCAAGTCAACTTGCTATTTTTTGAGGAAATTTGGGCAGCATGACGTTTGATTTTGACATTAGAGAGTTATCTTCAATTTGTACATGTAACTCGCTGGTAAGACCTGTTATGTCAACTCGCTACCCCAACTCAACTCGCTACCTGCCTTCTCAAATCGCTACCTGTCACAATTGTACTTTTCTTAAAATCTGGATTTGTGTTCCCTTGTTGGCCAAACCGCTACCAAGAAACTTATAAAAATAAGTTTGAAAAATTTGTCTTGTAAGAACAATATATATCAGATCTGAACAAGTAATGAAGACAGAAAGATATAACAACATGTATAATCCGTTCTTGACTTTTTCACAAGAAAAAAAAACACAAAAAAATGAGTGAACAGTAACCGAGACGAGTGAACAGTAACGAACAGTAACTGGGATATGAACAGTAACCGAACAACAAAAACAATGATACGATACACCCTTGCAGCTCTGATGCCAATTGTATGTAATAAGATATCACTAACAAATGACTCGATCCGGAGGTCGGGGAGGATTAAACAAATACTCAGCCATTTTATTAGAGAGGGAAAGGAAAGAGTGTGTATGTGTTTTTGAGAGAGAGAGAGAGAGAACACATACACACACACCTTACGCGATATTACAAAATGAGTCCTCACCCCTCCATGGAAGTATGGAGGGGGTATTTATAGTCCTAGTGACACACAACTATCGTAACTAGTCATTATTAGTCCCTACGTGTCACACTATAAATGAACTAATGTAATTCCAGATATGTCACCATATTTTAAGGCTAACATTAATGCTGCTGGGCAACATGTTAATACTGCCAGTCTTGATGTTAATACTGGTAGTCTTAAACTTAATGTTGTTGGCCTATCAGTTAATACTGCTAGTTCTAATGAACATGATAGCCCTAAAGACATGTTCACCATGGGAGTTAGTCCTACACTTGAAGCCACTCATATTGAGTTCTTCAGTTATAAAGATGAACCAGAAGTTGATTTGGGGAACATCACAAATTCCTATACAGTTCCAACCACTCCCAATACAAGAATTCATAAATATGTGATTGGTGATGTGAAGTCATCTGTTCAGACAAGAAGAATGACAAAACCTACTTCTGAACAAGGGTTTCTCGGTGATGTATATTAACAGAAAACACATGATACCTGATCCGTCCAAACCAACACATATAATATATATATATATATAATATATATAATATAAGTAATAATAAGGATAGGCCAATAATAATATAGTATAGTATTACCGTCGGGTTCAAGAAATTCACTTTTAACCAAAGCGAAATCTCAAAAACCTTCCGGGTCGTTTCCTCGACGAGAGGTGAATGGAAATCTACGTTCAAGTTGTAATTCGAGCTTGAATGTCATAAAAGTTTTTGGTTTGGTTTTCTAAATCTACTAAAAAGGAAAGCATATGAAAGGAAAGCTAAACTTTAAGTTTTAAAACTATTTTTAAACTAAAAATTAAACTAATATTAAAAACTTACAAGATTATACTAAAAATGATCTAAAAATATAAATGACTAAAATGCTTGCTAAGTGACGCGAAATGTTCATTAAGTGCGGGCTTAGGTTTAACGAATTAAAATGATAAGTAAAATGAAATGCTTAAAAATAAATGACAAGAAATTTAATTGCATTAAAAATAAATTACGGAATGTAAATCGAAAAGACAAAACTTATGACTAAATATTTTTTTAAAAATCTTTTTAAACCCGCACCTAAATTTTAAATCACAAAACACTTAACAAGCACTACTAAATTTACTCACTACTCATAATGAAATAAAAACTAAACATTTTAAATAATAAAACTACACTAATTAATTGAAAAAGGAATAGAAAATGAACCGAATTGGAGACCCGCAATTAAACGAATACCACCCGATTTAATAAGCTAAAGAAAATAATCAAATTCTATCTAGCTTATTAAATCCTTAAGCTCCTCGCCTCATGAGATGACCGGTACCAAATTAAATCAAACAACACAAGCTGTTAAAATAAAACAGTTTACATCTATTTTAAAAACTATTTTATAAAATCCAATTTTATAAAATTTCTTAAAGCTAAAAGCTGTTTAAATTCATTTCCGAAACTTGAATCTGTTTTACAAACAAATGGGCCTAGCTGTTACAAATCAGTTATGGAGAGAATTAGTAGTCAACAGTTAACAAACTTATCCCAATACCAATTATGTTTCCTAGCCAAACTAGACGATCAAGATAAATGGGCCAAAATTCAACTTAGATCTAAACTAACGAACATGATTTTAGTTAAAAACATTTTTTTAGAAAATAACTAATAAGCTACGGAGTTGAGATTAGAAAACTAACCTAAGCACGAGACAAGAAAGAGGGAAATGACAGCAAATGAAGTAATAAGCTACGAAGGGTTTAAGCCACTTTAAAACGTTTAATTTTTAACTAATAATAAGCCAGTACGAGGAAATAAGGCTAGTATAAAAAAAAAAAAAAAATGATTTCAAACTAGATCTAAGCTACGGCTTAACAAATAAGTTATTAAGATGATTTGAAAAGCTATGGTTTCTAGAAAATAAGCTATTAGATAGTAAAAATAAGCTAAAACTAATTTAAGGTAACTAGTTGAAAAATAAGCTAAAACGAACCAAGCTTATTTATAAGCTTTCCAAATCTAAAGAGTATCCAAGCTTATGTAAATAAGTCATGAGAAGAAGCACAAGGACTTGCTCTATTTAGATTTGAAACGAGCTTATGAAATAAGCTAATAAGCTAAAAGTGTAAAACGAAAAGCTAGGAAAAGAGAAATGATTAAGCCTCGGCTTATTTGAATGATTTAAGCTTAGATCTGAGATCTGAGATTAAGCTCAGCAAAACAAGCTGATGAACAACTTATTTGATAAGCTAGAAAATTAAACCAAAAAGAAAAAAAAAGGAAAATCTCAAGTGATAAACCCACAAACCTCAAGCATCTTTCATTTCATTAATAAGCAAAAGAGTTACAAATAAGCTGTAAAAAAAACGAAATAAGCTGGACAATTAGTCTAAATAAGCTGAGTACAAAAGAGAAATAAGCTACAACTAAAAGTTACAAAAGGATAATAAGCTAAAAACAATTCCTACTCTGCCTTTTTTTTTCCTGGAAACGAAAAAAGAGAAAAAAAAGAATAAATAATTTCATAAAAGGGTGCAGCCATCCACAATATATAGCTACAAATATTAGGGGTAATTTTGTCCTTTCAGTACTCCAGCCACTCCATGCCACAAAAGTGAGGGGTAAACTGGTCATTTCGCCATGCGTCATTAATGCCAATGATTGGCTGAACTGTTGCCACCTCGAACCACAGAAAATTGTTCGACCGATGAATGCTTGCCACGTGGCCATGTACAACATATAAATGAATCGAGATAGTGGGGGCTCACGTGAGGACTTTTTTTGATTTAAATGGGAAGCACATGACCATGAATACACTGAACTTCCCAATTCAGTTTTAACACTACTTGGGCCATAGTCTTTAATCTTGGGCCTTAAATATGGGCTGGCCCGGCCCATATAAATGGGTTACAGGCCGGCCCAATAAATAATGGAGGCACCGTTGGACTCATTTTCTCGCGCTCTTTGCATTCTCGTGCTCGGTTTTTTTATGGTTTTGTCTTTATTTTTGTCCTTTTCTTTATATCCGTACCTGCACATACATAAACACAAAAACAAACATATATATGCATTTTTCATTATGTTTTTGGACTTTTGGGGTCGTTTTTCAAGGTAAAATATATGTATATAATAGCGAATACCAAATTCCCCCATACTAAAGTATTGTCGTGTCCTCACGCAATGTAATAAATACGCGCTTAAACTAAAAATTCCAACCCCCAAACTAATCACTTTGAAAAGTAGCAAAGTGCTCATCTAAAGGAATTAAGAAATCAATAGTTAAGAAACGCCCCGTTTTTCCATTTTCAATATTTATTTATTTATTTTTTTACTTTTTTTATTATTTTTTTTCTCTTCTTTTTTTTTAAAAAACTTTCCATCACTTCATAACATTATATATATATATATATATATATATATATATATATATTATGTAGGATCATAGAACAAGCAAAATAAATTCATCGTTCCCAACTTTCACTTTTCCATACTAAGCTTAAAAACAAGATCATTGTCAATTACAAGTCATGACACTAACACTACTCATAAATACTAATTGTGTACTTACTTTTCCTCCCGCAAATCCTACTTTTGTATCTCAAGATTTTATTTAAGTCATATACCCGAAGGCTCTTTAAGACTTTTATTTCGATACTTATTAATTCCAAAAATAAAGCGTAACGGTTAAAAACGCAATAATTAGCTCCTAGCCCTTTTCAAAAGATCAAATGTCATCAAGAATAAAGTCCACATCGAGGCAACCAAAATTTGGCTTTTATTAGGTTACTTAAGCAAAGCACCATTCATGTCATATACCCTAAGGCTCTTTAAGACATGAATGGACCAATCTTATTTGCACCATATACCCTTAGGCTCTTTAAGGTACAAAATAAGACAAAAATTAAGCAACATTATTATACCTCAGTCCTTTAGAAGGCTACAACATCGGCCACGCCTCCGACAAGATGTAGCAAACATATTTCGACCTCGGTAACTTCCTCGACCTTTTAGAAGGCTGTAACATCGGTTGTGAGCCGGCAAGATGCAGCAAACTTTTATCAGTCTCGGATTATTATTGAATTCTACTTATCCCATATACCCTAAGGCTCTTTAAGGAATAAGCAAAATATTTATTAATGTGATACATATAGTATGCCAAATTAAGTATTCCTGATGTGTACTCATCCTAATCACAAAGGAACTAAAGAAAACTTCTATTAACTAATTATTAACCAAAAAACCGCACAACTCTATTTATTAAACAATTATATATAAAGGTGAAACAAGCTAATGGGAGAAAAAGCCACAATTAACACTTATGAGCTTGAAAGAAAACCAACTATTCTACGTTTAATGTCATGACTTATAAATAACATTATCATTTCTCGTTCTTCGCAATTTAAAATCTCTAATAAAGAGATTCGCGAATGCTTAGCCATATAAAATCCAACTCGGCATATTTAAAATCTACTTGAGATTAGCACAAGTCTTCATTTACTAACGATTCAAGTCTAGCATGTTTAAAGTCTACATGAGACTAGCACAAACTATCATCGTTAAATGTTAAGGAAAAAGCTAAGGTTTAAAACCGGTCGAGTCAAAAATTACTTCTCGTTCTCACCTTTATTTATGCCAAAACACTTATTACATTATATTTTTTACAACATTTTTCACTTTTTTTATGCATAAAAATTTAAAATTTTTGCTATTTTTCATATAAATCACATATTTTTGGTGGAAAAATGGGTTACGTGAGAACAACGGCTGCAGGCATAATCAAAATCGATAGATCCCCCCCCATACTAAAGCTACACATTGTCCTCAATGTGATATTAATACCCCCATACTAATTTTAAAGCATAATTCAAGTATTAAGGGTTAATCGATAAGATTAGGATATGGGATTCCCTAAATGAAGCTGAGGATTTGAAGCTTGAATAAATGGACAAAACCAAGAGCACGAGAGTCTTCAAAATTTAGGTAATCCTGGACAAAACAACATAAACCAACAAAACTCAAAACACAAGAAAGGAAAGGCAAGCCCCCTCTCATTAGTTGTTAGAAAATAGATAAGAAGATAGAAATGCTTGTTTTTGTTAACCAAGTCACGAGCTTGACTCGACCCCGAATTAAGTTGTCCATGGGGAAGCAAATGAGATGCCACCGGCTCTAAGTGGAGATGCCAGGGTCAAAGATCGTATCTTCACTCCCGGTGGAGCAAGATAAAGGAGAAACCTCGGACATTACTATTGAAATTCGGGCCATCGGGTTGAGATAATTCCACTGTTCCATAAGGAAAAACTTGAGCGATAGTAAAAGGTCATGACCAACGAGTTTTAAGCTTTTCGGAGAATATCTTTAACCGGGAGTTGAAGAGTAAAACTTGATCACCAACATTAAAGATTCGATTCTTGATCTTTGAGTCGTGAAGCTTCTTCGCCCTCTCCTTGTAGATTAATGAATTCTCATAAGCTTGATCTCGAATCTCGTTAAGTTCATTTAGTTGCAGCTTTCGATGATCACCCGCGGTTTTAAGATCAAAATTTACGTGTTTAAGAGCCCAATACGCTTTGTGTTCTAATTCGACTGGTAAATGACAAGACTTTCCATAAACGAGCTTATAAGGTGTGCATCCGATCGGTGTTTTGAAAGCGGTTCGGAATGCCCACAAAGCATCGTCTAGCTTGTCAGACCATGAGGCACGGTTTTCTCCTACCGTCCTTTCAAGAATACGTTTAAGACCACGATTTGACACCTCAACTTGACCACTCATTTGAGGGTGGTAAGCGGTAGCTAAACGATGTGTGACTCCATATTTAGACATCACTTTGGCAAATTGATCATTACAAAAGTGGGTCCCACGATCGCTAATTATAGCTCTCGGTGTTCCAAATCGGGCAAAAAGAGACTTTAAAAATTTCACAACTACACGAGCATCGTTTGTGGGGAGCGCCTTCGCTTCAACCCATTTCGAAAGATAGTCGACTGCTACAAGGATATACTTATTCCCTTTGGATGACGGAAAAGGTCCCATAAAATCAATACCCCATATATCGAAGATTTCACAAACTTGGATAGCGTTTTGAGGCATTTCATCACGTTGAGAAATTTTGCCTTGTCGTTGGCACGTATCACAAGATTTGATCATCGAATGAGCATCTCGATATATAGTGGGCCAAAAGAAACCGGCATCAAATACTTTTTGAGCGGTGAGATTGGCACTATGATGGCCCCCGGTGGGTCCTTCATGACAAGCCTTGAGGATTTCAAGAGCTTCGTGTCCATGCACACACCTACGAATGATTTGATCCGCACATATACGAAAGAGGTAGGGATCATCCCAGAAATAATGTTTTACATCTTTGAAAAATTTCCTCTTTTGTTGAGTTGACATTCCTTTTATGATAAAATTCCCCGCATGGTAGTTTGCAAAATTGGCAAACCATGGGGTACTTCCGTTTGATATAACTCCAAGAGTTTCTAAAGGAAAATGTTCGTTAATGTCTTTGTTTTCCAAAACATCTTTGTGAGGATTCTCGAGTCTTGACAAATGATCGGCGGCTAGATTTTCACTTCCTTTCTTGTCAAGAATGGTGATATCGAACTCTTGTAAAAGTAACACCCATCGAAGCAACCTTGGCTTGGCATCTTGTTTGTTCATGAGGTATTTCAAAGCGGAGTGGTCGGTATAAACAATGCTTTTAGATAAGACAAGATATGGCCAAAACTTTTCAAAAGCATACACTACGGCGAGCATCTCCTTCTCCGTTGTAGTGTAATGAATTTGAGCTTCGGTCATCGTCTTACTAGCATAATGAATTGGTTGAAAATGCTTCGTCTTACGTTGTCCAAGAACCGCACCAATCGCAAAATCGCTTGCATCACACATTAATTCGAAAGGTAGGTTCCAATCCGGGACAACTAAGATTGGAGCTTCGGTAAGCTTCTTCTTAAGGGTTTCGAGCATTGGATTACAATCTTAGAGAAGAATACAAACGGTCGTGTCTTTTTCGGAATGTGAGTTATTGGTCTAGTAATCTTGGAAAAATCTTGAATGAAATGACGGTAAAAATCCCGCTCATGACTAAAAAAAACTCTAACTCCTTTGTCGGTAGTCGGATGAGGGAGTATAGCAATACAACATCGACCTTTTTGCTCCGGTCTGACCTCAACTACGGATTGGATTATTTTATGACCTCAAAACAATTTTACCTTCTGTACACATGAAATGACATTTTTCAATTTAGGACACATGATTTTGTCTTCACATCTTTTTAAACATGGTTCCAAGATTTAGAAAGACTTGAATCAAAAATTATCACCGAAAACGAAACCTCATCCATAAACACCTCCATTTGTCTTTTATATCATCTCAGAAAATCGCCCATCATACAACGTTGAAAGGTTCCAGGAGCATTACATAATCCAAATGGCATACGACGATAAGCAAAAGTACCGTATGGGCACGTAAAAGTCATTTTTTCTTGATCATGAGGATCAATTGGAATCTGAAAATACCCTGAAAAACCATCTAAGAAACAATAGAATTCATTGCCAGCTAGACGTTCTAGCATTTGATCCATGAACGGGAGAGGAAAATGATCTTTACGAGTCGCTTCGTTAAGCTTCCTATAATCGATACATACTCTCCATCCGGTAACTAGACGTGTCGGAATTAATTCATTCTCTTCATTTGCAACGACAGCCATTCCTCCTTTTTTTGGGACACAATGGATTGGACTAACCCACGGGCTGTCGGAGATCGAGTATATCATTTCGGCATCAAGAAGTTTAATCACCTCCTTCTTAATGACTTCATGAATTTTCGGGTTCACCCGTCTTTGACTTTGCACCGATGGTTTACAATCGTCTTCCATCAAAATCTTATGAGTACAAAAACGAGGGTCGATACCCTTGATATCGGTTATTTTCCAAGCAATGGCACGTTTATGAGATTTAAGAACATTAATGAGAGCTTCTTTTTGATCGTTTTTTAAACCTTTTGCTATGATGACGGGTAACTTATCATTTTCTTCCAAATAAGCATATTCTAAGTGAGATGGCAAATCTTTTAATTCCAATTCCAGAGGCTCTTCAATTGAAGATTTGGCCTCGGTAACTTCACTTTGCTTAAGGTCCATCAGAGGAAGTTGAAACGGGTCATCATTTAACAATTGTTCAAGCACATAAATGTCTTCCTCCGGATCACAATCATCATGATCACTTTCCAAAGAGATTGATTTATCACAAAGATAAGCATCAATTTCTTCCAAAGTAAATTCGGAAGTAAACGGCTCGGACGTCGAAGTGGGATTGTTACTTGAAAAATCATCACTAGGAAATCCTAACAATTTCGGAGCATACTCCTCACAAATTTCATCAATGATGTCAATCCGGTTTACCGATTTGTCATCCGTAGAGGAATGGAATAAAATTACATGGTTTTTTTTTGGGTACTAAAATTGAAAAAGTGAACGGCCTCTTTCGGGTTTTATCAACACAGAAGGGTGTTGAATTTTCTCCTTCAATAAAACGACAATTCTAAAGGTGTGACCGGTTATTTTTTTTCCCAAAAATGACCTTTCCAAGTTATAAATATAAAAGGTAGTCGGGGGAAAAATCCCGCATTTGGAAATCCCGACAAAACTAACGAAAAAAAATCGGCCTGGAAAGGGTGGGAATTTTCCCAACTTTAACGTCGACCCGTGTCCGGTCGGGTGGCTACACCTCCTTAGTGAAAAAGATAATGGTAATCCGGTCCCCACCCCCCGCTCAAAAATTCCTAAAACAACAACACAGACGCGCATCCTGGCGCGATGCCGGTGACACTGCAGTGGCAGAGCGCAATTCCACTGCGAGGTTGCGGCACATCTCTCTTCCCGTATCGAACGCTTCATTCTTCCCTCACCCTCGACCACTATAGTAGACACAAGTGATGACGAACTGCATCGCTCTAGTTATCAGATTCTCACTCATCTCTGACAGTCCACACTTGTAACTCATTCGAGCAACACCAATCATAAGACAAGCGATATGCACTCATTCACACTCTCGCATCTTCTCTCTACACCGGAATCACACGTCTCTGGCAGCACAACAGGACAATTCACATTTTGAAATGTTCCTTCACGACAATCTCAGTACGCCAGATCTTTCATCTCTACAGCAAACAGCGCGTCTTCCCTTAGCCGATATGGATCTTTGCGAAGCACTACATTTACTCCAGTTCTGCGACGGCTGATTCTCTAGCCACATTCGTCGCACGCACTGCCTAAACTACGCGTCTCTTAGTAGAATATCGAACGTCTTTATATTATTCTCACTCATTTAGTCACTAACTCACAATTCAATCGCGCGAAGCATCTCATCACGAAAGTCGAGATCAGGTACATAGCATAGGAAGTGATACTTATCTCTTCACAGCGAGCGATAGCGCGCGGTGAAAGACAACGGAGAGTAAGTCAGACAATACAAACTCTCACCTGAGGTCTCAAACAAACAGTATACATCTACACCACAACACAAACACCCATTGAGAAGCACAAACTAATGTAGACCGGTACCTATACAACAACACATTCAACCTGACAGTACCTCAAAAAAACAGTCATGCTCTCTTATGGGACTTTTTCATACATCTCACCAAGTTAGAGACCCGTTAATCACACTTACCAGGCTTCCAACATACTCTTCTATAAGTGCGCGCGAGCGCGACTGTACATGAAAAGACACACATTTTCTAGTCGCGTGCGCCAGATGTCTCTTCTCTGGCGAGAGCCATCTGTCCCCCTCCCGTCTGGAAAGGGGAAGGAAATATTTTGCCCTTAGGAGTACCCGTTCCCCTTTCCGAAATCCATCGGGGTTATATCGGAATTTGGAAAGTTTGGATTTTGGTAAAGTTCCCCTTATGGAAATCATCGAGTTCTTCTGAATTTGGTTTAGGGATAGTCCCGGGATAAAGGTGGAGATTTTGAGCCGCACGGTAAGAATATAAAAAATACTATATTTTTATCCCTTGGAAATATATATTTTAGCCTACCCCCCCCACCACCCCTCGAAGATCATAATGGAACAAAAAAAAAAACCATTAAATAATGTAGAAAATGAAGGGCAATCTCCCCCCTAAGTAGGAGGTCACATCTTTTACAAAAATCTTAAAACTTAGCATCTATGAATGTACATCGGTCTTTGCCTCGTAAGTCCTTGAATTTTGTCTATTCAACTTGTGATATCCAGTGACGTTAGACTTTAGTCCTCGAGCCTTTTTCATAAAGCTTGACATTGCATGTTATTTTAAGCTTCTATGAGATCATCAGCCAACATAATCTCGAATCATTATCTTGTGATTCTTTTCATGTACTTGTACCTTACGGTGACCAATATGCTTATACTTTTTCTTAATCTTGAAAGCTTAAATCGTCATGATCTTCTTCGAGAGCTTCATTCTCCTTTACATTCTGCCACTATTGTTTACTGTGATAATGTTAGTTCAGATTATTTATCTTCTGATCCCATGTAACATTAACACACGAATCATATCAAGATTGACATTCACTTTGTTTAGGATCAGGTTGCTAAAGGACAAGTTCACATTTTGAATGTTCCTTCACGCTATCAGTATGCCAATATTTTTTCTAAAGGTCTTCCGTCTTCCTTGTTTGAAGAATTACATACCAGTTTGAGCGTTCTGCATCCTCTCGCTCTAACTAGGGGTCTTGTAGAATATGCGTTTTATCTAAACACTTAACCAATCAATGAAGAAACTAGAGAGAGAAAGAGATAGAAGGAAGGTTTCTAGAGAAAGAAAGAAAGAGGAAACATTAGATTACTAGTGTGTGTGAAAATGAAACCAACCAACACCCTCTCCAAGCTATGAAGAGGGTATTTATACAATCATATGGCCAGTTAGGCCTTGGCTTCCATGGGCTTTGGTCTAACTCACTTAATAATGTTCCAAAAACTATCTAAGACCTATGAGCTATGTATTTTAGGAGTGACTGAGTCTTTTTCTGATTCTAACAATCTCCCCCTAAGGGAGGTCACATCCTTTTACATAAATCTTAAACTTAGCATTCTACGAATGTCTTTGGTCTTTGCTCGTGGTCTTGAATTTTGTCTTTCAACTTGTGATATGCGCAGTGATCGTTAGACTTTAGGCTTGAGCTTGTTACTTTAAGCTTGACTTGCATGTTATTTTAAGCTTCTTTGAGATCATCAGCCGAACATAATCTCGAATCATTATCTTGTGATCTTTTTCATGTACTTGTGACCTTCGGACCAATATGCTTATACTTTTCTTAATCTTGAAAGCTTAAATAGTCATCTTTCTTAAAGTTCTTTAAGTCTTAACATTAACATCTTATCACCTTTCAACGGACTGCGGTATCACAGTAGCGGATGTCTTGAAACATGTACTTGAGCTTTCATAATGTCTGTAAAGTATGAGTATGTGGCTATGAATCTAGCACTTGTCGTTGAACAGGTTCGGAGTCCACCAATAGCGATTACACATGCATCGAATGGGTTAGTAATAAACAACATATTATGGACAAAGTTTCTTTTCACTTCTCGAAATAGGTTGTAATAACCCTGTTCACCGTTATAATTAGTATAAAAAAATAGCCAGACATGATCAGGTAGAATTCCAAAGAATCTCCTTGACAAGGTTTCATAGTTGCACTAGCCATTCTTATTACCTGATCGTCTCAAAGCAGACAACACGGTATGAATAGACCAGTAAGACAAAGTCTCATCGATTGAATCAAAAATTGATTTAAAAATCAATCGACGTGTTACTTGCTAAAGTGATTTTGTGACACATCGAGAGTTTTATGCATTTCAAAATTCATCAACTGTCAATTCATAGTCTGGACCGACTCGATATCCAATGTCACAAGTTTAATCCATATAGGATCACACAAGTCACCTATCGCAAAGCTTGTTTGAGGTTGGCTTTCGAAGGATTTCCATCGTTATTGTGAATACTTAAGTATCACTCTGATGTTCTGGTAATATCACAAGGATAATACGTAAGACTCTTAAGATATTACTTGTTTTCACAGTGTATGAAAAACAGATATATAGGAATAGTATCCTAGTGAGATTTATGGATGATCTCTTTATGGCTCTAGACTCGATAGTGCACTTTTAGTAATCAGAGGCTGGATCAGATTGCCACTTATTCAATACCAACTAACTCAGAGTGAGAAAGTTGATAGAAATGTGTGTAATCTCCATGAGAAATGAGACAATAGTCTTTTGAGAGACATTGAGTGGCAAGGAAGGGTTGTGTATCGCATCACTAGGTCCATGATGGCTATCTTCAATACCAGACAATAGCTTAGTGTTTCTGATAGCATATGTATTGACCTGGTTTTTGCCTAAGTATAAGGAGGGCTTCTTTCTTTTCACCCTTTATCTTACTTTTTCTTTTTTATTCTTCAACTCCTTCAATTCTTACCAAGACTTCATCACTAACACATTTTTGGGTTTGTTCTAGTGTTAGCTCTAAGGCGTGTGTGTTGTGTGTAAGAGGTCGTGGGTTCGAGGGTGGGCAACCTCAACTTTTTGCATTTTTTTTTTTGCTTTTTATGAAAAAACTAAATACTAGGACTTAAAAAGGACACTAAAATAAGCTACTTTAATAAAGAGGACATAAGCTGAAACTAAGTAATAAGCTCAAAAAACAGCTTAACAATAAGCTGTCACAGTAAGTGGGGTTTTGGGCTTATTTTTACTAAAACAGCTATATTAAGCTCAAATTAAGCTCAATTTAAAAAAGGAAAAGTGTTCTAGAAAGCTTATAAGTTGCTTAATCTAGGAATGAAAAGAATCCTAAGCTAGAAACACTTAAAGCTAGCTAAAATTGAAGGTGAAAATGCTAAACTTAAGAAATTTAGGCAAAAAGCACAAAATCCATACTTAAAAGTTCATTAAGCTATTTCTGATAAGAGCTTTTACAAACTTAGCTAAAAAATCTTATTGACTAATAACTAAATCATAAATCACTTCTTAAGACTTGAAATCAAAATTTTAAGCCACTAATCATAATCCTATCTGTTTATGGGCCTTTTTTTTTTATTTTTTCTACTATTTTTGGCTTTTTAAGTTTTTGAGTGACTTTTGACAGCAAAATTAAGCTAGGAAAATAAGCTAGAAAATAAGATTTAAGACTTAATCTATATTAAGCTACAACTAATCTAAATCCTACTTGAATCTTAGAGCCTAAAACCTATGAGTACCTAGTTAAAATCTAAGCTAAAAGTGACAGCAGTACTAACTATTTGTTAGTACTGATGCACTTGGCACAAGTGCAAACCAAGTAGTGCAGGTTACCTAAGGGTAAACCTGCACTTAAATACACTCAAATAGAGTGTACAAATAAAATGCAAGCAAGATCTAAGCCTTGGAGGGCTTAGATCAATTTTCACAAGCTTAAAGTACAAGAAAAAATGCCCTGGTGCTGGCACACTTATATTAAGCTCAAATTCTCTAAATTTCCAAAACTAACTTATGAAAACTCATTTCCTATTGTTTTTAACTAAAACCAAAGCTGTCTCAAAAAGATTTGCACAAAACTTTTGACTTTTGATAGTCAAAGTGGCTTATGCCAAACACCCCTTTACCATTTTGACAGAATTGACTTTAAACTAAAATTGCAAATCTAACTAATAAGCACTAACTACCAGATTATTTTTAGCTTATAACAACCCTAACTAACATGAATTAACAACTGATTAAGCATTAATCTAAGATTTAAGCTTATTTTCTACTATTTTTGGTTTTTTAAGGTTTTTAAGACACTTATATTAAAGACTATGATCTAAACTAAGAAAATCAAAAACAGATAAACAACTATGATTTTTAAGCTAGTTAAAACACAAATAAGCACTAAATAGCAAATTAAATAAGCAAATAAGCAGATCTAAGTTTAGAAAGCTATAAAACTGATATTTAAAGAAAGAAATTAAGAACAACTGAATTTCATTAATAAAAAGCTTGCTTACAATACTTTAAAAGGAAAATTACAAGATTAAAAACAACATTAAGCTAGGAATTTAAAATTTAAGCTAAAACTAAATTAAGGCTACGTATGTGTGTGTGAAGAGTGAGGCTCTATTTATAGCCATTTGGTGAAGATTCCAGACCCTCTTGCCTTGCTCTCCAATCTTTCAATCTCAACCCTTGAATCTTCTAATCATTTCCAAATGATTAATAGCCGTTTGATCAAATTGTGTGCACTCAAGGATTGCCAAGCTGTCATTCCTTGATGTGACAGCTTGTGCTTCTTTTGTGAGAGAGTCTAGTACAAAACCCACATATATTTGTGCTTTCACCATTGCTACATGGCTTTGAGCTTGAGAGAGGTTATGAGATGCTTTGATTTGACCTATTTGACCCTGCCATTTCATTGTACTTCACTTGAATTGACTTAAGCACCCTTTAATTGTGAAAAGCCCTTTGTTTTACCCTGGCTAGTGAAATGAGAGTGATGATGAATAGTAAATGGTCTTCGCGCCATTTTTATAACTGAATTGGGTTAATTCAGTTTTATCTTTGACATATTAGCACAATTGGCCCCTCTCTTTCTTTTCTTTCTTTCTAGTTATAAACTAGTTTTTTTGTTTAAAATTGCAAAACTGGCCCTTGTGGTTTATGAGAAGGTAAATGGGCTAGGTTTTTGGGCTTAAGGATCCGGGTAAGGCCCATTTGGGTTTAGGGACCATTTATGAATTTTTCTGAAAGTTGAGGGGCTTAAGTGGAATATTTTGGGTCTTGTTGACCATGATTTGACTAGAGTTGACTGTAGGATTTGACTTTTCCTGGCTTTGGCTTCCGGCTTTTGTTCACTCTTCCGATCTCGTGTCCGTGCTTGCTTGATTTTTATGGTTTTCATGTGATTTTTGATATATCCGTACCTGCACACACAAAACACAAATACAAGCATATTTTTGCTATTTTTGGTCTATTTTGGGTTTAATTGGGTTATTTTAGGTATTAACGGATATGTGTATTTTACAAGGAATAAGAAATTTCCTCGGATCTCCTAGCTTTTCGGGAAGCTTTTTAAGGAGCATTGCCGAGCAATTCTCGTTCAATGGAATTTTCACTAATTCAAGCAACTTTTCTTTATTCATTAACAAATCCCTAATTGTTGGAGCAAATCTCGGCATTAAAAACAAAGCATCCGTAAAACTTATATCAAAACGCAAATCTTGAAACATTTTAAAAATCTTTTCTTTTTGGTATGAAGCTTTTTCTCGATTCTTTTGATTGTCTCGTCTTGAAGGGTAAGGAATATTTGCCTTAGGTACCGTCTTTGGAATTATAAGTTCTCGTGGTTGCACAAACATTTTGATTATTATCAGTAGCCGAACAATTATACCATGCATGAGCTCCACCACAAGTAACACAATTTTCCTCAACCGCCTTAACCGGTGCGGGAGGGACAACAACCTTTTTAGAAACAATCTCGACTAAGGTCGAAAGTTGACCTGCAAGTTTATCAATTCGTTCATCTGTTTTGCTAACATTTTCCTTAGAATTAACCCTAGAAGCATTTGTTTTGTTTTTCGAATATCGTACTTTTGACTTGTTTTCAATTATATTTAATGCTTCCCTAGTAGTCTTACTTAACAAATTATCACCCGCCGCGGCATTTAAGGAGTCTTGTTCGTTCTCGTTTAAACCATTATAAAAGGTATTGGTATGTGTTTAATTACACACACCTTTTACCTTTAAAAACAAGTTAAAATAACCAAAAACGGACTTAAAATGCCGTCACGCATATCTGTGACGGTCCGTCTCAGCGCGTATCGGGCGGAGATACTCTGATCTCTGAGTGCTCGCAAGTACGAGTACATAAACCTACTCGCATCATCTGGCACGTGTAGCGTCGCGAGAGATTAGGTAGATCGGACAGTTGGGATTACACAAGGAGTCGATCTATTATGCGAGCCTAGAGTCTCTTGTTGACAGATCTCGCGAGATTACGATTAACCACATTGTCTGAAAAAATAGATTAGACGAGAATGAAAGTATTACAGGAGAGACAATATGAGGTGTTTAGCAGTGATGGGACTGCACTGGATCTGGTTCTATCCTTTATCAATATTCTCTCAACGCGTGGCTGAGATAGCGATGTGGTGATAGGTATGAGTATAGACGTAGGTGCTGCTGACGGTGAGAGAAAGTACATACCGCGCTATTTATAGCGTCGTCGCCTTATATCGGGAAACGCTGCGTAGACAAGTGATCGGTCTGGCGTATATGTCTGAGGGTGCAGATAGGTTTCATGTTCTATTTTGTATGACGTAGAAGAACTGGCAGACGGATTATTATTCTAGGAACAGCAGTGGGGTTCTATGGTGAGCGATAGAGGAGGAGTCTTGGGTATAGCACTGTATGGATAGAGGGGATCAATTGAAGAGATGAACAGTGATCTGGCGACGCACTATGATGGCCACGACGAGAGGTGACTGAGCACGTTTGTATCGAGTATAGGGTATAGTAGGTGCGTATTGATACTACAGATTCACAGTGTCTCGTGGGTAGTGTTCATCGGGTGATCTTCTATCAGAATCTAGAGTACAGGCATTATAGGAGCTCTAGACTGGACACACACTAATCGTATGAGTGTGTCTCATGTACATCTCTATCTCATCTTAGGTGTATACTCATGGCGTGTATATAAGTCGGTATTGTGGTGTCAGAGGAGCAACATATCAGGTGAAACACGACACAGGAGAGGGTTTGATACAAATTTAGATGCACAGTATAAATTGAAGGATGGATGGCGTTGAACGTTTTAATGTGGATTTTTTTGATCTTGATAAGTTACTGAAACTATTACTATTATATATTAAATGAATTTTTTTGAGATGTTTTGGGTGGTTTTGGTGTTGATTTTGGGGGGTAGGGGGGTGGGGTGGGGGGGGTTGTTATGATTTTAGGGTTTTGGGTATAGTGGTTATATGTGATTTGGTGTTTGAATTTTAGATTGTGGATTATATGTGGATGTGAGAATGTGAGGAATGAAGTGACATGGGCTCAAAGATTGACTGAAGATGTTTAATTAAAAAAATTATGTTTAGTAGATTTTGGGAAATACATTTTGTATAAAAGAGAAGTATAAATGAAATGATACCTAAATTTTCCTACTACGTTTCTTTTAAGTTGTTTTCTATATTATGATTGTTGTATCCATGATGTAGATTCCCCAGATTAGCTTTCGCTTGCTAATATTGTAAAAATGGGTGTTTCAAATCTCATTATTGTCACAAATATATGACGAATGACTTTATATTCGATCAACTTGTCTAAGAAATGTGCGATGATTTCTGCCTATAATCCATGCACGATGAGTTGGAAATGAGTATGATGGGGGAACTAAATTTCTTCTTAGTCTACCAATGAAATAACAATTATTCAGATGGTATATGTTCTTAATCAATCCAAAATAATAAAAGAAATGCTTAAGAAATTTAGATTAGAAGACTTTAAGCGCATGAAAACTCGTTTCCTAACAGTCATGAAAACGTAAAACGTCAAAAAAGATTGAAGAAGGTGAGTCACGTAGATAAATACCAAAATATAGAGAGGTATGATAGGAAGTTTATTATACTTAATGACAAGTAGGCCCGATATCAAGTTTAGAGTGCGTTTTCTTTGATGCAAAGCGAGCTTCCCAAATGATCCTAAAATCTCTGTACCATATTTAGCGGTAAACATATCTTCGCGATACTTAAAAGGCACTAAGCACAGTATGATTATGGAATCCTAAAAGGGTCAGCAAAGAAACCATAGTATATTGTAATTCTAATCATGCATTAGATTAAACGTGGAAACCGAAAAGCACTAGGCAATTTGCAACGTTATAAGGATGTTGTTTTAAAACATCTTGAGGTTTACAAAGAGAATAAACTACTCTTGCTATTTCCACTACCGAAGCCGAATATTTAAGCTTCGAAAAGGCATGTCAACAAGCACTATGGATGAAACAGACTCTCATAGATTATGGCATAGTTAGATTACATTCCTAAAATGCGTTGAACCAAAAAGGCTAAAACTTAAGTAAAAAACCCGTACAACACTCTCTGTCATATAGCACATTAAGATTCGACACCATATTTACCTTCGTGACAATGTTCAAAAAGGGAATATTTCCATAGAAGCAGTTTACATCAGAAAACAACAAATTAGCCGAATACTTATAATAACTAAACCTCCTTAAACGTGAGCCTTTAATTCACTTACGTCTATGTCAAGAATGATGAAACAACTTGATTAAGATACTTATTAAGTGTTCAAAAAATCCCGTATAAATAGTTAACAATAACTTAAAAGTGTAACAATGAACAAATTAACATTACAAACAAAGCTAAAACTGCCAAATATGATAAAATTATTTAACATTAATATTCGTGCAGGATGGGCGGCCTCCCTGTAGCTCATAAACGTGCTGATTCCTCTTATTATACGGGGGAGGCCGACCATGTTTTTAAGAGGACCAGCCATCTAACAGTACATAAAAAGTTTTTATTTTTCCTCCTCAAATCTGAATCTAAGATTCTATTTTGCACAAAATAAAAGATTGGGAATTATTCAAAAAATAATCTTTATAAACAAAAATATACGATAACCTCAGTTTTATGTCAAGGTTTTAAGATTCCTACACTCAATAAATGTATATGGCAAGTCCCAACTCTAACTCTCCCAAAACTCCTTTTCAGTAACTAGGGAATTAACATGGAAAAATCTATTTCATACATTGTTGATAATATGCTAAAAATATTTTTCAAATCAAGCATAATGATCTCACACTTGTTGTCAAAATATATAATCTAATATATATTTTTCGACACTCTTGATTGAGAAAAATTAAATCAAGGATCACTTGGATTATTTCTTAGGTTTTCTTATCCTTAGAGGTTCATAAATAATTGTACTAGCCACATTTGTCCAATAGGCGAACACTAACGGGTTAATAAATACAAACACAAGCCCTCATTTAAATAGCATTTTACCAGACGCTACTTCTATTAGATTAGGAAATCTTAGGAACTATAGAAAGCATTACATACTATTGTCTAATTGCTTTAATTAAAGCTCTTCATTTAAGATTTCTATTAACAATATTGGCATATCGTATTTAGTATATAGTAGCTGACTATGCTAAATGTTATGTGTCATAAAGGCTATGATTGTTATTAAGCAACTTTTCATGTTTATTACTATTAGCTTACTGAAACAGAGTCTGTTCCGAACAACGAGAAGCATCATGTCCTCAATGTCATTTAGATGAAGTCGAGGAAAGTCACCTTCCATGAACTTGTACAATTTCTAATTAGATCTTCAAACTTTAATCTCCTCAAGATGACCATAACTATACCATACGTTGACTTTGACATTTGTCACTGCTAGAATTCTTTTGGTGGAGTACACATCATGTTTGGACACCCTGTTACTAGCATATCCATAGAAGGTTTGTCTTTTAGATCTCTAATGTGAAGTGCCTAAAAGAGCATGTCTGTTATATACTACTTTTACGGGACTCTACAAGTTTGGTACCATGTCTTTAATTCCTTGCAGATCATACTTATCAACCTTCGTCTTTGTCAAATAAGTCATGTATGTTCTGTCGGTGCTTCCTCCTTGCAAGTATGCCAAGTCATTGTTGATGAAGTAATCAACCAGGACAATCTAACGATTTCTTGATAGCACTAGAGGTAGTGGTTTGCTTAAGTCGAATGGATATTTATCACCTTCAGGGTTATTCCAATCTGGTTGATCATTCAGAGCTTTGTAACATTCTTCCATATTATATTTGAGCTTGACATAACTCCTGTAAGTGCCTTTGAGAAGCTTGTAAGCTGGTCCTACCAGAATATCTTATATGAGATCACTAATCTGCAGGCGGTTCATAGCAAATACGCTGAAGTCAATCGGAGTGCTCATTAAATCATCGAATGTTTTGGAAGACTTTTCTACTTTGGCAAGGTCACTAAGCCATTTCTGAGTAGGCTTACTATTAACTGTTTTACATTCATTCCACTCAGGATCTAGAGTAGGAGGCCTTTCTAGTTTCTTAAACCAATCCTTTGGGTCAGCCTTGACAACCGGTGGTTCATCAATGTTACCCATGTCTTTTCCAAGATCTTGTGACACTTGAGTATCTCCAGCCTCAAACACTGTCTCCTCTGCTTGTGCAAACTTGCCAGTTGATTTTGGCTGCGATTTGGAGGTGCCTTTGGAGGTTCTAGTTGACTTGGCCTTCTATGATGGTTCAGTATCTTTGCCCATCTTCTTCCTTTTCAACCCTTGGTCTGGTCCAGGAGAAGGGCCTTCATCTCTGTCAGTATCATTTAGCTTTCTCTTCTTAAACCTGTCTGCAACACCTTCGTCCATGGAACTTTCATCCTCAAGAATAGATTCCATGAGAGCATGATATAAATCCTTGTGCGTGGTGTTTTTGTTAAATGACTTAGTTTTAGTCATTGTCTCAAACAAGGTTCTTTTTTGATCAAATTCTTGTAATTCAGTTGTATCAAATAAAGTGATGGTGTATTTAGTCTCTTGCTGTTTTCTTGCTTGTTCCATCTTGATCTTGCGAATATCTGTAGCACTTTTCTGAGGTTTCTGTTGCTGTTGGGGCACTTCTATGACATCTGCTAGAACGGAGTGTTCCTTAATAAGTTATACAGTATGTTTCTAGATCACCTTATAAAGAGTATCATCCAGACTAGTTCCAAGGTACTCTTTAATAATGGTTGGAACTTCAGACTTGATTGTTGCACGAATAGCTGAACTATGATCAACATTTCTGAGTTCTAAGTGTCTTGACTTCATTTTCCAAGTTAGAAAGTCTTTGATGGATAGCAGTAAGGGTTGAAGAATCAAGAGCAGAGGTGGTTGAGATTGTTACTTCTGTAGTTGTTGGTGTTGGTATTGGCGTTGATTATTATGGAAAAGGGATGAACGATGGAATAGGTGGAGGAATGGTTGTTGCTGGAGCTGTCGAAGATTTAGGAATTACCGAAACATGTACGGTGAGAAGTGGTGAGGTCTGTCTACTTAGATCTTCATGTTGGACTTTGATGTCCATCATTGAAATAATTTTAGTTTCGGCTGAGGGAATGTTATCAAAGTTGAGAAATTTAGTGGCATAGTCGGATGAGATACAAAAACTTTGTAGTAGAACTTTAGTCTTCTGTGTAGCAAGGGCAGCTGTAACTATTGCCTGAGCAACATTGTTGACTTGATCACCTGCAACCTCTTGATTAACATTCTCGTTCTCAGCAACAGTCATCTCCTCATTACCTTTTCCTTCATTATCCGTCTCTGCATCTTTCAACTCCACATTCACATCATCAGACATTTCTTTATTGATACGTTCATATTGTTCATCATCTACATTTTCATCATCAGTAGGTACATAGTATTCAGGTGTTTCACGAACTCATCTTCTTGTGTTTCTTCTTTGTCATCACTTGTCCTCGGATTATCAAACACACTTTGTTCATCATCACTTTGCTGATCATCATCATCATTATCATCATCACTATCTGATGTGTTTCAAAATCTTTAAATTTATAGTTCTAAGTTTTTTATCTGATATCCAACTAACACATGTGAAAGTATAAACCCCCGTTATAGTATAGGTTAAGGGTGTGACCTAGGTCATGTCAACTAGATTGGTAATTCTTAAAATGGTCTAATGTATTACGAAAATGGTTATCTTATAGACTATCACGATCTAAAGATTTCAAAGTATTTCAAGATTAAAATAATATTTATTTGGACTTAGAGCAATGATCATGAACAAGCAAACAATCAACCAACATGAATTTAAGCATAAAAGCATGAAAAGATCGGTAATCATTCATACATTTAACTATTTCATATATTAGAGAATCCTTTCGGCCTTTAATCTTTAATATATAAAACGCATTAAGATTGATTCAAGTATGAATATGATAATGATAATTTCCCTTAATCAAGTTCGTTAAACATATGATCAAGTGTTAAACATCTTCATTTATGGGTTGATAAATATTTCACTAGTTAATTCTTACAAAACTAGTATTGAATTGCCATAGACAAACAATGTGAAATCTAGACATATTGAGGGAATCTTTGGACATATCTCCAACAAGTATGAATAATCAAACATCAACAAGTTACCGGATATTTAAACATCGAATTCATTATCACACATCATGAGGCACAATATCAAAACTTGTTCAAAACATTGATCATGATAGCCCCAAATCAACTATAAATTACTACTCCAAATATCATGAATCAAAAAAACACATAACAATCATCAATAGATTTCAGAAAACATGATAACTTAATAGTGAATAACCAGTTTATAACCGATAGCCACAAGCAAATGGTATGGTTTTATTACAAGAACTTCTTTTGATCCAAACACTAGTTTAACCAAAACACTTTTTTTCTACTAGTAAAAACTAAATCTACTCCTCACCACCTATGGCCTGATTTTTCGTCCTCTGCGTGATTACAACCTGGAAACTATGAAGATTCAGAGAATACTTCAAGTTTCCCAAGAACAACTTCTAACTAACTAGAAAAACTTCTCTAAGAACTCTAATGATTATTGAGAGATGATTGTAAGAAATGGGATGATAAAAACACTGAAATTTGTGCTCTATTTATAGCACAAGATTAGGGTATTGAGGTAATATGGAAGGTCTCTCATTTATATCAATCATAATCATTTCCTTGTAACTGCAGGAAAAGTGCGCCGCACAAATATAATTGTGCGCCGTACTTGGTGTGTAATTAAATTGCATTTATCCCGCCATGAAGTACGCCGTACTTGGGGTAAGTGCGCCGCACTTTGGCACTTTTCATTAATTCTTCATTTATTTCTCTTCTAGATTCTTCCTTTAACGACCGTTAGTGCTTTTAACGGATTTCTTTGACACTTTTGGTCCTTCTCGTCATTCTTGGTCCTGAAACAATTATTGTACCAACAAACAACCAAAACTTGCAATATTTCATGCGTTAACATATATATTTCACATATTTTCGAGGGATATTTTATGTATATTTGGAGCGTTATCAAATCCCCCCATACTTAGCTTATTGCTTGCCCTCAAGCAATCAAAGCGAAAACATTTCGGTTTAATAAAACAGATTAATGATCACAAGCATAGATAACGCGACAAAGCAACTCACGAATTTTTATAGATAAGATTGTTTTCACACTCGCTCAGTTTAGTAAAATGGATAGTAAATAGAAGTCACGCATATGCGCAGTCATGAAATGTTCAAATTACCATAAGCTTGTACAAGAAACTAAACTTCATCGACATGGCGTAAGCACCAAACATAAACATAAAAAGAGGTAATTTATTTAGTGATATTATTTTTATATTTGTTGAAAAAGAGTTTATAATAAAATCATAATCCACCTTATCCGTAATGTAACAAACTATTCCTTCACTTCAACACTTTGTTTTGCAGAACTTTGGCTTATTTTTGCCTTATTTCACTTTATCTTGGGGGAAACTTGCTTTCTCCCATACTTAGGATAAGCACACTACTTCAAACGAACTTAGAAGTTTGCAACATTCGCACTTCATTATAATAGCGATACCAGCATTTATGCTCTTTGATTCGTACATATAAAATTTCAGATAATTTAATTAAAAAGCTTTTTGAACAAAGTTATTAGCTACTTATATTTATATTTATATTTTTATCACCTCATAATCAGTAAAATGTTTATAACACGCGAACGTGTTCCTACTGTGGTCTCATAAAGATTTCAAGCACAAGTTCTAGAATTAACAAATCACCGGCACACTCATACAATTTTTAAACCGATACCAATGCCCCAGAAAAGGCGACAAACTACAAATACACACCCGTAACGACGGATGAGACACATGCAGTCGCATTCAAACCTTAACTCGAGAAAGCTAAAGATAAAAATCATCTTAGGTATCAAAGATGGATACCCGAATTCTTAAGATCTAATACTCATAATTTTTAATTTTGGGTGGTATAAATATGCTAGTAATGTTATCAATCCAGAGTCAGATTGCTTGTATGTGATCATAAAAATGTTATTTTTCAATCAAAAATTTTCATTTAACTTTTTTTTTACTTTTCCAGTTTATCACCCCCCACACTTAATATGAACATTGTCCCTAATGTGAAATATTATAGAGAAAGATAAAATAGAAAAGTGAAATAATACTTCTCACTTATGAAGAATTACTTGAATCTTTTGCTTTTCGTCATTTTCGTCTTGCGCCTTTCTTTTTTCTCCTGTTACAAATATAAATATAGCACACACAAAATATAATAATAATCATAATTAATTATTGGAAGAAAGTACGATAATATTGTTTTAAATGCCAACAGAGGCATTTTACACACCATAGTATAAAAAAAAAAACAAAAAATTAATAATAATAATAATAATAATAATAATAATAATAATAATAATAATAATAATAATAATAATAATAATAATAATATTGTTTTTAAGGAAATTGTTTTAAAAACATATGTGACCCAAAACATGCGATCACACAACCAACTTGTGTCATCTCAACACTACTCATCATCATCCTGCTGCTGCTGATACTGTGGTGGCTGAGCATATCCAGGTTGGTTATATGCTCCCTGCAAGTCAACACTATAAACTCCAGCCATGTGCTCAAATACTCCAGTATACATGTCCTAATGATACGACTGCCTGTAAGACATCCTCTCAATCGCCCCTTGGCGTATCTCCATATTACCCATCCTCTCGTACAAGTCCTGCATCGATGCTCTCAGAGGTCTAGGGATACCAACTCTCGGTACACCTGGCTGTGGATCCTCAAGAATTAGTCTACCCTCAGAGTCGATCAACTCTCTTAGTGTAGTCGTATCCAAATCTCTACAATAAATCAGAGCACTCAAACTCCTTAGCACCATATCAGTCAACACCCTCGCTTTCTTAGCAATCTTCGTGATAAACTGTCCACAACAAATCTGACTCTGCTTTTGAGTACCATCTCCTTTTCTCTTCATCCACCTAGTAATCAACCAAGCCACATTCGCGTACCCATTTTGGTGTCTAGCATCAAACATACTCAATAGCCACCAATCATTCTTTTGTATCTTGCCATACCCACTAGTCCTTTGACACAAGCCATAGGTGATCATCTTGTGAATCACCCTCAGAATTGGGTTCCTGATAGTAGAGGCATGACTCCTTGACAAACCCAAATTCTCCTCTCGACTAATGCTTAACCAATACTCCTGAGCATTAGAATGATCATCACTACATAAGCCTCCTTGAAAATACACATCAAATCCATCCTCCTCAAGCTCATCAGCATGATACAATCCCAATCTATAAGCAAATTCCAACAAAGTTAAATTGTGAGCACGTCCGCCAAGTCTAAACTTGATTATCTTCTTGGTTTGCAATTCATTGTAAGCACAAACTTTATCAAATTCATAGGTTGAATAAAACTCATGGCAAAGCTTCGAATAAATTGGTTCTTTGATGTTAAAAGCTCTTATCCACGCTACAGAAGTGAATATTTCTTTATTAGATTCAGCTTCACGCAACTTAATCCTCAACATATCATCAATTTCTCCATCACACCCCATTCCATTAAGTATATCCCAATTTACGACACACGGTGAGTAAACATGTTTAGGAATAAAGTTTTCTAATTTGGTGTTATACCTGGACTTTGCCTCATTGTTGCAACCTTCCAATAGTAAGAACTCATGATGAACTTGTGGAAGCAATACCTCTTCCACGGTTTCATATTGTCTAGAGCGTTTGGATCTCGATGATCCGGCTTCAGCATCGTTTCCTCCCATAGGCTACACATCAAATACAATCAACAATAAAGCATATAGTAATGTTAGAAATGATTTGGTATAAATGGTCAATGTTTTGATTGTTTTGCAAACGTTTTGTGACTTTCTAGAGTAAAATGTGCAGCGCACTTCATAGAAGTGCGGCGTACTTCCAGGGAATTTAGCAAAGTGTGGCGGTTTTATCCTAAAACCGGCGTACTTTCTGGGCTGGTTAATATAATTTCGATTTTCATTATGAATTTCTAACAATTTATTTTAAATATAAATTCATAATATGAACAGACTATTAGATTTAGTAATATTTCAACATACATTTTGATAAATAACTCCTAAATATCATAATTCAATGAGTTAATTATGCATATCAAACATGGATTTGATTTTCCCTAATCTAATTATAAACATCCTAATTAATAAGAAATTGAATAATTTAACAATAAACAAGTTTAGGAATGATATTAACATACCCTAGGCATGATTAAGAACTAGATGGATTGATACTTGAAAAATTTTCTTCTTATTTTTGTGAGAACCCCACCGGTTTTGGTAAATGTGTGAGTTTTTTATAATGTGTTAAATCTTGTATTAAGATCTTGTTTTATGTGAATTATATAAGAGAAAACCATCACAAAGAGTTGGGCGCACTATCACAGACGTGCGGCGGTACTATTGCTCTTTATAACTAGAATAAATAAATATATATATATATATATATATATCACAAACTTACCTAGCATATTTTATTACTTAAACACAATTATAACATAAACATTCAATCCATCATACTGACTCAATATTAATATTTATCATTAATTTGAACTAATGTCCGTACATCAAGTGTAATCCCTTATGGTTTTATACAAATGATTTTATTTTTGACTCAGCAAGAAAAGTAAAATAGATTAGGAGTAAATGAATTTCCTCCATTATTCCCACTTACTCTAATATTTCATTCAATAAACCAGTTGGGTGACATAATGTCACTCAACTTATGATATTTCGATAATTTCCAGTCTGTTTTCTTGGTTGTGAACCCTTGCACAAAAATATTCCCATATGGGTCAGTCACCCTTATCTCAGTACGCCATTGTCCTTTTGCTTCTTCTTCATTAGTATAACAACCTTTGTAATCGGGTTTCCAGTTAACGTGTTGCAACGGTGCAGGTGATGAACCAAGGGAACTAACGGCCTTTTTCCAAACACTAATATTCTGGAATGTGTTAATGACTGCTTGTAGAGCTAACGATCATTCAGCTGGATCATTACAATTTAGATATGCTGCTGGTTTTGGACAATAAATTGGTGCTCCAAACTTGTTTTTTTAATCTCATATTCTTCTTCGTCATCGCTATCGCTCTCTGCGGTTCTTAGAACATCGGATCTTGCAGCATGGAAAGTTTGATGACAGATTCCATCAAAAGTTGAGAAAAGTCTTTCTGGGGTATTAACTATGCCACAATTGTATATATGAATCCACGACCAACTACTATCGGTGCATCTCGGTCAATTGGTATATCCAAGATCAGAAATTTTGCAATTATGGTGGTGACTCCCACCTGGAAAAGAACATTCGTAAGTATTCCTATAGCTTTTGCTTGGGTATGATTAATCATTGTAATCCCCCTGTCGACCTTTTTTATCTCTTCTCTTCCTAACCGCTTATAAATCCGGTAAGGCATGGTATTTATATCCGAACCAGTGTCGGCTAGTGCATTTTCGTTGATCTTGCCCTCAAGTCTGATAGGAAATATAAATTCTCTGGGTTCATCTCTCTCTTTTAATGCTTCACCTTTGACTTTCTTTATTGCTTCCTCTTCTTCTTTCACAATCATTCCATCTAATTCCACTTTATCCTTCCAAATCTCATCGAGCACTTTCTTATACTTGTCATGATAAGCTATTGTCATGAGTACTGGTCTCACTTCTTCTAACAAAGCAAACTTCTGGCTAATTCTAAGTGCCAATGCTTCCTTCGCTGCCTCTTCTTGAGTTAAATTCCTCTTAGTTGACGAAGATGTCCCAATATCTAGGTAGAACAAGTTAAGATTCTCCATTGCTCTCTTCTTATTATGGCTACTTTTCCCTATTTTACATACGAACGGCGGAAGTTCTTCTCCATCCAACTGTGGTATATCATCAAAGTTGAAATCAAGCAACTGATCCCAATCATCCATACTTTTTTCTGTCTTCTCAGAATCATCTTCGAACAGATCCTCTTCGGGATAAACAGTGATCACTCCACTACCAAAGTCAACAATTCCATAAACTAGCCTTATGAACGACCTTCTAAAAATAACTCCAGGCTCTACATCGTCTTCCTTCGGATTAATTATAAACTGGACAAAGTAGAGCTTTCCCTTCAAGGCAACAACGAGCTCTGTTTTTACTACATTGTTTCCTTTCTTAACGTCATAATCCAAACATAGCTTCACTGCGTACTTATTTGATATCAAGTTTTTATCAAGTGCTAAATTAATTTCACCATCGTATGCTTCCAAGCCATTCACGAAGCATGGTGCAATATACCGTTCACTTACTTCGTCCGTCTCCATTTTGTAAAAAGTAAGTGCTTTTGTCACCTTCTTTTCCTTACTTCCAGCTGTGTCTGTGTACTCGAGAGCATTCTAATCTCCATGCCCCTTAACTTTTTCACTTGATGATCCATAAACGTTTTATCCTAGGCAAATCCTTCCAAGACTCGATGTTAGATCCATAATTCTTATAAAATAGCACAAAATTAGAACAACCATTAGTGGGTTAGTTAAAACAGATAATTGTAGCTTTTTACATTTACACAATATCAACAAATATATAACAATTTTTAATTTAAGCAATTTTCGTATAAAAGCGAAGAAACAAACATTCTGTTTGGTTCCAGATAGGGAAGTGCGGCGCACTTTGGATAAAGTACTGCGTACTTTCTGAGTTTTTTCAAATCCTTTGTGATTTTTCAGAAAAACCGGCGCACAATGGTGTAAGTGCGCCGTACTTTTAAAATTTTTAGTTTTTAAATTTTTAAAACTTTTAATTTTAGTATTTTTATATTTCTTATTTTCATAATATCTATAAATCATAGCAAATATCATGTTTTTAAACATATGAATTATCATATAATTTTAATAAATCTCTTTAAGTCTTTTAAAGTTTTTATTTTTATTTCCTTTTTGCAGGCAGTCAAAGCAACATTTAACAATTAAGAAATACATATAGGCTTCCATAAATTTAAACAAATAAGTTATGAAGTAGTCTTTTTTATTTTTTTTCATTTTAATGTTCAAATTACGAATATACAAGATTTTGACAATTACGAATATTAGGAATAAATTCCACATCTTCCAATGGTCAAATTACAGTTTATGGGGTTTTGTTTTTGATTCTCCTCTTCTCTTTTTGAAAACGGGTTCTGTTTGTGGAAAATACAAAAAGTGCGGCGTATTTGGAATAAGTATGGTGTACTTTCTTTAATTGCAGAAAAACCGGCGCCCAATGGTTATGTGCGGCGCACTTTCTGTAGAAAATTGGTTCAGTTTGCCAAAAAACTGTACGGCAATTTTTGAAATTTTGGTTTGTAACACAATAATGACAAATTCAAGAATGATTTCACTTGCAATCCCCCGGCAGACGCAACAAAAGCTTTGAGATGTGTTATAGAAAGGCTTTAATTTAAAGTTTCTAGTTTTAATTCTAAATCCGATTCCAAACTAACACATGGGGACAGTATAAACCCCCCCTTTATAAGTTAGGTTAATGGTTAAGACCCAGGTGGGCAATGAGGGTGTGTAGTAAGTGGATTGTTCATCCTCGTGATTGGTTATTCACGGGATTAGTAATTCTTAAAAAGGTCAATTGTATTACGAAAAGGTTTATCTTATAGACTGTCATGATTTAAAGATTTCAAGGTATTTCAAGATTAAAAGTAATATTTATTTGGACTTAGAACAATGATCATGAACAAGCAAACCATCAAGCAAACATGAATTTAAGCATAAAAGCATAAAAAGATAGGTCATTCATACAATTAACTATTTCATATATTAGAGAATCCTTTCGGCCTTTAATCTTCAATATATAAAATGCATTAAGATTGATTCAAGTATGAATATAATAATGATAATTTCCCTTAATCAAGTTCGTTAGACATATGATCAAGTGTTAAACATCTTCATTTCCAGGTTGATAAATATTTTACTAGTTAATTCTCACAAAACTAGTATCGAATTGCCATAGACAAACAATGCAAAATATAGACATATTGATGGAATCTTTCGACCTATCTCCAACAAGTATGAATAATCAAACATCAACAAGTTACCGGATATTCAAACATCGAATTCATTATTATCACATTCATAAGCATAATATCATAACTTGTTCATAACATCGATCATGATAACCCAAATAAATATAAATCACTACTCCATATTCATAGCAACAAAACACATAACAATCATCATAGATTCAGAAAACATGATACTCAAATTTATACCGATTCCACAAGCAAATGATATGGTTTATTACAAGAACTTCTTTGAGCCAAACACTAGTTACCCAAAATTTCTACTAGCTATACTACTCCTCCACCACCTTTTGCCTGAATTTCGTACCTCCGGTGTGATTACAACCTAGAAACTATGAAGATTCAAATAATTTCTTCAAGTTTCCCCAAGAACAACTTCTAACTTTACTAGAAAACTTCCTTAACTTCTAATGATTATTGAGAGATGATTTGTAAGGAATGGGATGCTAAAAACACTGAAATTCGTGCTCTAGTTATAGCAAAAGATTAGGGTTTCAGTGGGTATATGGAAGGTTTCCATTAATATCAATCATAATCATTTCCTTGTAACTACAGGAAAAGTACGCCACACAAATATAATTGTACGTCATATTATGTGTATAATTAAATTGCATTTATCCCGCCTTTAAGTACGCCGCACTTGGGTAAGTGCGCCGCACTTTGGCACTTTTCATTAACTCTTCATTTATTTTTCTTCTAGATTCTTCCTTTAACGATCGTTAGTGCTTTTAACGGATTTCTTTGACACTTTTGGCACTTCCCGTCATTCTTGGTCCTGAAACAATTATTTTACCAACAAACAACTAAAACATGCAATATTTCATGCATTAACATATATATTTTATATATTTTTGAAGGATATTTTATGCCTATTTGGAGTGTTATCAAATCCCTCCATACTTAGCTTATTGCTTGCCTTCAAGCAATCAAAGCGAAAACATTTCGGTTTAGTAAAATAGATTAATGATCACAAGCATAGATAACACGACAAAGCAATTCACGAATTTATATAGATAAGATTGTTTTCACACTCGCTCGATTTTAGTAAAATAGATAGTAACGGAAGTCACTCATACGCGCAGTCATGAAAGTGTGTCTAAAAGCATTAAAACTTGGTTTGAAAGCTCCCTCTCAAAAATTAATCCACTTATAAAGAATGATTCAAATTTTGAAAGTGACGTGAGAAGAGTGTTGAACACAGAATTTTAAAAGATTTTGAAAATCCTTTTGAAAAAATCTTGAAAATTGTGTTCAACTGTTTTAAAAACAAGAAAATTTCTCTTCTTTTGAAGGTAAAGCGCACTAAAGCGTATACTCCCCTTTTATTTAAAGCTCGGGTTATGCACTGAAATGTACATAAGCCATTCCTAGAGAAGTTAGAGACCATCAAGCGGATGGATACATGTATTATGCCTCTGGAGTATCGTAAACATGGCAAAAAAAGAAGTAGAATTTGGAAACCTTTTGCTTGGAGGTTCCAGAGGGTTAGAAGCACTTGCATTATCAGACACAGATGTGTTAGACTTACTATCGGTGTTACTGGATGAAGTTATTTTTCCACAAAGGTTAAAAATTCTACTAGTTGGTAACCACCTAAGGCAAGTTCTAGGTTTGCTAGGCCTAGGTGAAGCAAGACTTTCTTTGGACCCTGACTTCTTCAATTTCTTTACATTTGCCTTATGTTTCTTTTGATTTGCACTTTTTGAAACATTAGCACTTTGGTTGTTCTTTCTAGATTTCATGCCATTCACATACTGAAGCATACATTTATCATGATTAGCGGTAATTAGACATTTCTTACATGTAGCACAAATAACCTCAAAATTTTCATTTCGAATTGCAAGCTTAATGTTATTACATTCAGATGACGTATGGTCCGGATAGTTAGAAGACTGTAAACTCCTATGGTTTTCTTCTATTTTATCTAACTTATTCGAGAGGAAACTACTCTTAGACTTAGAGGGGACCCTTGCATTCTTGGGATTGTTCCTAGGCTATGGTTTTTTGGTCTTAGTAGTGCTTTTAACGTCTTTAGGAGAAAAACCACTTGTGTTAGAATTTACATCTTTCTTTGTGATGACATGAGGTTGTGCAACAATGATAGGTTTTGTCCTAACGCTTGCTTTTACAGGTTTGTTAGGCACAAAGTAGTCTACCCTAGAAGCCTTAAAAGGATTAATCCTAAAGATTCTTGGAGCAATCAATCTTTCATTGTTCACAACTATTGATTCTCGAGATAAAGGTGCCGAGTCTGAAGTGACTAGTTTTGACAAAGCGTTCGTCTTACCAACCATGGGAAAAACCTTAGATATTAGAAGAGGAGTTATAGAATAAAGTTTTCAGACTGGAGAAGAAAGTGGTTTTCCCAAGATTGATTGCTTTGAAAACTTAGTATTCACACTCGTTCCTTTTGTGGTGTCCTTTTGTTCAAAAACCTTATCAAATCACTAGGCTCTTAATGTAGCATTTTCATAAATTGTGTCATGTATTTTTTCTTGCAAAGAGTCAGTTATTAATTTGGTTAGAGCCTGTGTCACTTTGATAGAATCAAACAGGTTCTTGTATGTTGTCTTAAGATGATCATTTTCTTTTGCATAATTCCGAACCTGAAATTCTAATGACACATTCTCATCTTCTAGTCTTTGAGACACAGGATCAAGGGTATTTGATGCACACTGAGTATTACTACTCAGACCCTTGAGATCTCCTAACTAAGCTTGCAACCGTTCGGTCTTTTGTTGCATGTCATTATAAGCTTTATCGTATGAAATTTTTTTATATTTGCATTCATTACATTTTTGTACCAATCATTCCACAGTTTCACATATTCAGTTTCCTTTTTAATGATACAATTTTCCATTTTTTCTTTCGTACGATCAAGCCCAGTTTGGAGATTTGATGTATCTACAACAGAATTACTTTGCACAATAGACATAATATCTTGACTAACAACTGCTCTCAAAAGACGCTCGATTTCAAATTCCAAAGCCTTGTGTTTAGCAAGAGATTCATCAGCTTCTTTTGCAAGAGATTTGAAGTCTGGAACAAATTTAGCTGCTTCTTTCAAAAATTATATTTCGAAATTTTGAACTCTAGCATCAACTTGGTTAACGATAGAGAAAATTTCATCTTTTACAATTTTATGACGCTCTTGGTAAACACAAGACGACCAATTGTGTATGTCTAATGTTATTTTTTGTTTTACAACATGTTGAAGAGTCACAATTGTGCTTTTTACCTCATTTAGAAATTTTCGTGCAACACTTGGAGAAGCATCATCCAAAAATTCTTCATTTGATATTGAAATTGATTTGGAAACCGATTTAGAAACACTGGCCGTTTTAGAAGAATTTGAAAAGTACAACTCTTCACATGACTTGGTCGTTTGAGAAACAAAACCCCCAAAAGATGATTAATCTTTGTATAATTTGCCGGTTTTTTTTCTTTGTGTTTTATTGTTTATTTTTAAGCGACTCGGTTGTGCAAAGTTTCCAGGGTAGCTCCGAATCATACACAACAAGAGGATCTTGCTTTTCCAATAGAACTTTTCCATTATACAAACTCTGTTGTTTTCTTGCTTGAGATAAAAAGGATTTTGATAATCTAAAGCCATTTTATGTTCAGTGTAGTAAGCAAGTCTAGCTTAGGTGAAAGCGTATGCATAGTTTGAATCGACTGATCCGTTTTCACCAGAATGTTATTTAATTCCTTTATCTTTTTCTCAAATTGAATTTGTCTATCAAGAAGTTCGTCTTTGCAAATTTTGAAATTAGTCTTCAACTTTTCCCGTTCTTCTTAAAGATAGGAAACACTTGATCTTGCTTTTAAAATCTTGTTATTTAGATTTGAAATTTCCTCATTCAAAGTCGTTATTTGTTTAGCAGAACTTAAATGGAGTGCATTAATCTTTTTAGTAAGACATTGTTCTTGATAAACAAACTTTTAATAACACCTTTCAAGCTTATCATATTTTTCTTGATTAATTTCAAAACACGTTTCTTGATTTTTATATCTAGCAAGCTCAGTGGTCAAATCGGCATTTGTTTCTTTTATTTGCGATTGACCGTGTTGACTTTCTCAACCTCTATAGCAAAATTATTATATAATGATTCAAAATAAGCATGCGTTTCCTCAATAGTGACAAGATGTTGTTCTACTGTACCTCCATTATGTTCCACATTAGGTGCCACGGAAATAACATTACTGTTATTTTATTGTTCTGATATGACTCAATAATGGGCTCAAGTATCTCAGTATATTGTTCCTCTTGAGTAAACATATTAAATATATTATTATCATAATAATTTTTAGAATGGTGTACCTCAGCTGATCCATCTGAATCATAGACGGGAGCACTATCAGTCTGAGTACCCGATGTTGATGCTTGCTGCAAATTGTCCTTTAAAGTGCAGTTTGCATTGACTTCCTCAATCTCATCAATATCCCCTACAGTATCCATGAAATCAAATTCCTCATAATTGAGTTGGATCCCTGCTTCTTCCTTTTGACCAATTTGCAACTAAGTCTGAAGATAAGCAGCATCCTTTTTTCTTGGCTTTACTGTGTAGTTCCTAACATAATGATCCACTCCTAGATAGTTGTAACACCTTATATGATCTTCATTGTTCCCATTACCATTACCCTATGCCCGTACTGCTATAACATTTCCATTCCCACTCTGATTTGTAGTCTTTTAAATATCCAAATTCTGAACTACAATATGCCCAAGATGATCCCTTGCAATTTTCCCTGCATTCAGTCTAAACTAGTTTCCAACTTTATCTTTAACCATGAGCATATGTCTGTCTTGATCCATATTCATACCCGGTTGTGTAATCTGCATGTTGCGAGGGTTTGATGAACTTCTTTGGTTGTTGTTTGTTGGAGTTTTGTTGTTTAGCTTAAATGCCTTGGCAATGAGTACAAGTGCCATGTCTATTGCAGTTGCGGGATCTGAGATATCTTCGGGATTTTGCATAGGTTGTTGCATGTAGGTAATGTGTGATGGTTGATCTGGGTGAAATGAAGTCTGAGTGTTTGCCATTAATGCCAAAGGATCATGTGTGTCTGCAAGTCGTTCTGCTCTAATAGCATAGATGTCTTGTTGAGTTGACATTGCAAATGTTTGTTATGAACGGATTACGGATCTTAAGATGAAAAAGTTGTGTTGTGGTTTGATCAAATTCGATTAACAGTTTCGGTAAGCAATGATTTCGATATTCAATTTTGATTATCAAATCTGGTGTGTAATTTTGATAAAACCACATAAACTGCCAACTACGAGAGTCAACCCTGGCTTGATTCAACAGAACACCAATGAGTTAACCATCTGGGCTGGGAACTCTTTTGGTTAATTCCTTTAATTTTTGATATATAAACACAATTTCAATGTACTTTTTCTTTCTAACAATTTCGATGTACTACTATCAGATTTCGATGCCCTTTAACTTTCAGATTTTCTAATCGAAATTTGTGACATTTGAACGGAAAATAATCAAACTACAAAAAATGAAATTTTAATACCTCCTAAACTTTAAACAAGATAAAACCTTGAGTAGTTAGAAAGATCAAAGATCACTTTTTCATAGAAAAATATATTTCGACACCAAAAAAATAAAACCACACGAACACAATACAAAACTCTACCCGGTTAGCTCTTGATACCAATTGTCGTACTTAATAAACACCTTTTCGGGGGGTCTAGATTGATCAAAGAACACAAGATATGCGATGGGTGTTTCTAGTGAGAGAAAGTAGAAAGAGGGTGGAGAAAACTTGTAATATTATATTGAAAGGAAAAATACAATGAACATTCACACCCCTTATCAAGAGTCATGAGGGGTATTTATAGCCTATCATAAGACTAACTATCCCTAGTTTACAATAATAACCCCTACGTGTCACGCAGTGTCCATAGCTAGTCTAATTCATGTGTAAGACGCCAGCTTTACAAAATAGTAAGGCTAACAAAATTTCTTGGATCAACCTATAAAGAACCATCTCTGATCTTAATTGAGAAAGTCAAGATTACTGGATACAACCTTGGCCCAGAGGAGATTTACACAAAATTGGAAGTATTAGGAATTGATGAAATGCCAAGAACTAGAGACCACGTTGCTGCAATAAGAGCTGGATTAATGGAAAAGATGGCCAAGAACGGAAGTGGCCAAGAAATGACGTAGAGCGTCTTGAGTCTAACTTAAAGACTCGTTAATAAACAAAAGTGCTTGTCGGGAGACAACCCGACTTTTATTAATAAAAGATTATTTCAAAAATAAATCAACGTTGTGAGAAAATAGTTTTTTTAACGGGTACTAATTCATCAATAAAAACTTACCTTCACACTTAATGATCTTTTCGCCTCACTTGACATGCATATCCGTAAAATATATATTTTAGTTCTTTTAGCTTATTAATTCGTAGTTTTAATCATTAGTTTAAAAACAAACCAAAAATCTTTGATAATCAAGCATCCAATTAAAAACATAAACGTAAATCTCTATTCATATATCGTCGTGGATTCGACCCCGGAAGGATAATTATTACTTTTCCTAAAGTAATTCTTATTTCTAACGGGAATATTATTACCGATACGTTCTATGCGAATCAATGCACATAAAAAAGTTTGATGTGATTAAATGTTTATGAAAACAGTTATAGTCTAGGTAAAATATGCAACTTAGTTCTCTATAACCTTGGCTCTAGATACCAATTTGTAACACCCCCAAAATATGTCGCAACGGAATGGTAACCGAGGATACACTTCATAATACAATAGCACAAGACATAAGAGAACGACCTCTAAATGAGTCGTTTGAAAGATAATCTCGTTGATTTAATTGAAATTAAAAAAGTTATAACATTTTTCCCAAAGTAGCATCAAAATGAAAGACTGGAAATAATACAACGAGATTGATAGTTTAAATGCAAGTAGAAATCCATGAATGAAATCATGAAAAGTTTAGACTCCAATGCACATCAAGAACGTCAAGCAGCTTATTCACATGAGAAATACATGCTTAAAAGTGTCAACATAAAGTTGGTGAGTCCATAGGTTTAAGTAAGTAACAAAGTTGGACCGCAAGGTTTAAAGTATGTATTGCATGGTATACAATATCTGGAGAAGTGATTACGATTGCACCATGACACCAAAACTAGACAAAGTTATGTATGCCAATCAGTTCCAGACAAAGTAAGTAAGTGCCTTAGTGAATGCCAATCAATTGTAGACAATCAAAGTATCCTAAAGAGACACCTAAAATCCGACA